>JAQFVV010000284.1:162500-317500 GCA_028023455.1 Epiperipatus broadwayi | reverse complement strand
GTTTTATTTATGCCATTTTTACCAAATGTTCAATACAAGAGTCAATTGAACATCATATTAAAAATTAAAGCAGAATAATTGATGCTAAAAACAAAGACATCAAGAGCAGAATTTTCACAGAAAATAAAATCAACTAAAATAAGTCTTGATTTTGTTTCTTAAGATATATAAACAGCTTTTGCCAAAATACTGTCGAATAAATGTATTAAAATTAAAAACACAGGGTGTTACAAAAGTTGTCATATTTGAATGCATGTATCATGACATTTATTAAAGCTATTAAAATAATGCAACAAGCTGTTGTTTTACACAATAACTATAACAGAAATATTATGGCATCAAATAAATTATCAACATATACCAGAATCAACATTTTTCATCTGATAAGAATAACATTATCTCCTATTGTTAATATCAAGGATAACCCTATTGAAGTTGGAGTGAATATATCACTGCTGCCACAAACAAACATTTTTGATCATATATTGAAAAACACTTTTATATCAGATGAGAAAACCAACTTAAACAGCTTTTGTAATGAATTATCAATCCAAGATTAAGAGTGTTGTGCTAGATGCCTATTCTACATTGTTAGGTCTAAAATGAATTCTTCACTTGTAAAACATTGATATTTAGAAATTATATTCTAATTGTTCGTGCAATCAATAAAATCAAATAATTGGATAAAATTATGCTTAAACATAGAGGCATATTTAAAGAAAAGGTTGGTTGTATTTCAAATTATGATTTTTTTTCTTAAATTGAGAATTAAGGAATTATCAAATTTTCATCAATAATATGAAGACCTTTAGACACTGGTGATCATGTAGAAAAATAATTGGATTTGATTGAAGAAGCTGTAATATAAAGCTGCTGTACATACACATATTGTGTGCCAAAATAAAGAAAACTTTCCAAAGGTGCATATTAACTTTTGTAAGGAACCAGAAAGAAACTGGAAACATATAATACTGATTATATTGCTCATTCAAATGATATCATTTTTTTGATTATCACTAATGCAAAATCAAATTTGTTAGAAATTAATCCCCTCAAAATTGTGACAACCTTAAAATTAACCATTAAAATTCCATCAAGTATGTTCTGGTGTCTGATAATGCATCAATACTTACAAGTGAAAAATTTTAGAAACATATATTTTAAATACCCATTGCACTAGGTCATCCAGTTACAAACACACTTGCTGATGAAATTCTGCAAACAAACTGACTGCTATAAGTTAAGAACCAGGATTTATATGCCACAAGTTTTAAAAATACTTTTGTGGTATTGAACAACTCTTATTGCATTTCTTTTTTCTGCAGTTAAAGTGTAATACTATTACTATGATTGTCATTGTCTTAAACAAATTTGTAATGGTCGATTAGTCATCCCTGTATTCTTTCTTGGTATAAAAAGCAGTATTAAATGGGTAAATTAAAGATAAAAATGAAAAAAAAAAAGATAGTTCACTAGATCAATGCCCAATTTAAAATATTTTTAATTTGAATAAAATATAAATTAAACTATTTTCTCTTCTCATGCTCCATTTTATAAGTGTTGTTATATATTTGCAATTCACTATGTTACATAAAAAATGTTTTTTTTTTCATTTACATTAAAATGGTGAGCAACATATGCCATTGATAAAATATACCCACAGTTTATTTATAAAAAATGTCAAACTTTATATAGAAACCAATTAAATTGACACAGCCAATGTGAATCATCAATAATGTATATTTGCTCGTTGCATTATAGACATAGATAAGATTTTAGCCATGAGCAATATTAAGCTTATGTAATATTAGAAATTACACTCACAGAATAAATGTTAAATTATTAAATTGGACAGCATGTACTAGTAAGTATATTATAATGTGTGCTTTATATATATGATGATGTTTTACAATTTGAAAAAATAAAAGGAAAGTCTTAATACATTTTTACTCTTGAAATGATAAAGACACAATAGATAATTTAGTATTTCTTATCCATTGTTTCATTTGATCTTTGGTAATGTTAGAGACACTTGGGAAGATATAGATATAATTCTGTTAAAAAGTCTTTCTTAAAGCATATATATATATATATATATTGTAGATGTATGACTCATTTCACACATATATAGATTCTTCAATTAAAAAAAAATTTTTTTCCTCTACATATATAGATTTATGTGTGTATTTACTATTATATATAGTTTATAAATAGTTAATAAATAAGCAGTTGTAAAGAGAAGGTAATGAGAAACAATATTTATAATATAGGGATTTATTATATTTTATTAAATAATGTGTTGAAATTATTTAACTATATTCTTATTCCATAAAGCAGATCAGAAAAAAAGTGTAAAATAAAGCGATCAAGATTAGTAGATTAGGATATGAAAATGTACATGTGTGAGTATGAATGTTTAAACATAAAACATTTTTACACAAATCTTTTAATGACTAAGATTGCAGGCTTTGTTGTTTTTGTATTATCAAAATTGTAGATATTTGGAGAGGGCAGTGATTCTTGGATGGGATAAATGTAACGATTAATCCTAAGTTTTTATTAATTGTGACAGACCGTCAAACTTGTGAAGCTTTGATTTTTATCTCAAGATAAGATTTCCAGGTGGTCCTCTTCTTTGATCAAAGATTCACAATATAAACAAATGAAACAATATTTAGAGGCTAGCAGTTTTTTTTTAATGTTATGATGAAGAGATGTAACAGTGAGTTTTTTTTTAATATTGGAGAGGAAGAGATGTAGTTTTTTTTTAATGTTATTAGGAAGAGACGTAAATTCTCAGTTTTTTTTCTTCAATATTTTATTAGAGAAAAGAAGCAGTTCAGTTTTTGGTTTTTGAAGGAAATCTAAAAAAAGAAAAATGATTCTTGTTAAAGTCAGTATAGACGAAGATGTGCATATATAAGTAATTCCCAGCCAGTTTAGAAAAAAAAAGGAAAAAAATTGAATTTCTTGGAAGAAGTTATTGACAATTCTATAAAATGATATTAATATATTTTGCTGTGTATCATACAATGAATTTGCATTGCTAAAGCCACTTCTTCTGCTTCCTTAGATCTGACAGAATGGGTTAAATCACTAATCTACTATGGACTCATATACCAGTCCATAGTAACCAAAAGAATGGACAAATTTAAAACCAGCCAAAGATGTCATCTCATTATCATCTTTGACAAGAGCCAAGAAGAAAGAAAAGATGAATGAAAAAAAACCATATGTAGGCAAGTTTGATTAGGCTATTGATCAAATTTTTGTCAAAGTTTTCCTCATATTCATCTAAAGTGTCTACAATGATTTTTTTTTAAAATGGAAGATACAAGCAAATCCACCAGTTCATACTTATCTAAAAGTATTTGTAATAACTTTTTTTGAAATGGTAGAAGCAAGCCAGTCAACGAATTCAGCATTATCAAAAGTATCAACAATAAATAACTTTAAAATTGTGGAAATAAGCAAGTCAATTAGTTCATGTTTATCTTAAAAGTATCTGCAAGAAGTTTTCTTTTTTTTTAAATGGAGCAAATCAACTTATTGAAGCTATATGTGAGACAAGCAGTCTGAAAATTCAAACTTGAGACATTTATAAGAAGTGAAAATAATCGGGTAACTATGAACTTTTATTAACAGATCTTTTATTCTTACTTATTAAAAGTAAACCTTAATTTATTGGTCAAAGCATTTTTTTCTTTTGATACAGAAACATTAAAGGCTTTTTTATCAATAGTTATTCTCAATTTTACATGCATAGAAATGCGTGATGATCAGTCATTATCACTGGTATTACTGAATCCTAGTTTTAACTATAAAAGTATTTTAGTAAATAAACATAAACTTATATAAATGCTAGTGAGTATAATGTTTAAATCCCAGTTTGACATGGGATGATTTTAAAAAGTGCCTATGGGTTTATAAAGATAAATTTATTGTTGTGAGTTCATTATAAAGCTATGACTGGTATCATCATCACTATTATTATCATTATTATTATGATATCATCATCATCATCATCATTATCATCTTTATATTGTAATAAATAATTAAGTTAAGTAAATAGTTAAATGGCCATCCATATCAGTAATGGTCTTTACAATGCTTGTTTTGAAGCCATTAATAAGATTATACTTGTCTGTTCATCAATATACTTAAAATGAGCTAATAATATCTATAAGAGTCTTTGATCTATGAAAAAAAATTGGTGATATGGGGATCTTATGATTTTATTGACATAAGTAAAATATAAGAATGTCATTTTTTTTTCATTAGTCATCCACGTCATGTGTAGTAAAAATGTATGGAATGAGTCTGAACTCAGTACACTCTAAACAGATATTTATCTAGATTTAAAACAATCTAGTGGTGCTCATGAGAAAACACATGTACTTAGCTAAACTGAATAAATAGTGATTTAATCCTTTTCCAACTTGATAATATTAACTTTATGTGATATTGTTTTTTATAAGTTGTTATAAACAGCACCAGCCTGTGCGTGTGATCCTGAATGGTCATATATACATGGAAAGAGGAATGAGAAGGATTCTCAGTTAAAAGAACCTATTATTGGAGTTAAGCATAAGGCACTCCAGGGATCTCACAGTGGGTAATTTTATTCAGTTGCTATATCTAATATTATTTTATTTGATGACAATGGCCAGTATGTTTTATTGTTCAAATGACTTCCCCAATATCTAAATATTTTAAATCTTTAATGATGACAGTTATAATTTTCATTTTCGTTATTTTATGTGTTGAGAAATGAGATAATTTATTTATTTCATTATTAGCATGACAGAATTAATGTTTAGGATAGTTGCAATCAGGCTATAATGTTATATTTAATTAATTACAATATAGACACCCAAATAGAGCATAAAATGCATATATTCTTATTTATATGTTAGCATCATCCTTATTTAATTATAAATTGTATTTTAGCTAACACAGTAAATTCATTTCTCATTTAATTTTACTTGGTTACAAATGATGAACCACTGGAGCATATCATATATCCTATTTAGTGTTTAGTTATTGAATTATAGCAACTATGCTGTTACAAAGTTGTCTTACTATTCAAATGGCAGATTATAGGCATATTTTAATATTTAATAATTTCATTACATCTATTTTCTTATTTATTATCTGTTATAAATGGTGCACCAACTGGGGCTCGAAATAAGCCAAATAAGGGCTTGAAATATGCCACATACCTGAGAGATGTATAGTATATAATGATGACAGATGTATACTTTAAAAAGAAATTTTTTTTGGTGTGTAATTTTTTTTATTATATAGAAATATTTTGGCCTTATGTTTAGATGATGATGATTACTTTTATTGCATTTTTGATGGTGATAAATGAATACAGCCATTAAACAGATTAGTTTCAATTTTAAAATATAAAGATATCACAACTTATAATAAGTGTTAAAGTTAATAGCACTGTTTTTTTAAATATTTTGCTTATCAGTGAAATATAGCTTTGCTGCTAGATAAGCATAGAAATATTATTAGCCTTGAATTATAGAATAATAATTTTGTTCATATTTGAAAAGTTTGTGTTATAGAAAATCTATGATTTTGGAGGTTGGATTGGATATTTGATTGTTGGAGTTTGGTTGGTTGTATTACAGTTTTGATGATGGATGGAGAATTTTTGTCATTGCCTTGAGGATGTGATGTATTCATGGCACTGGTGCTTGATTTATCTCATTCACTGCTCCAACCCAGATTATAATATCAGTTATTATTTATCATGAAGCAGTTAACAGTAGGCCTGCCATGATTTTGCCTCTCAGACTCCAGAGAGAGCAAGGCATCAGTTTTTCTGACACATAATATTTCGCCTCTAAGACTCCAGAGAGAGCAAGGCAGTATTATATATATATATATATATATATATATATAGACAACTATATATATATATATATATATATATATATAATAGTTGTCTCTAAGACTTTAGAGATAAGCAAGGCAGTATTTTATGAATTATAGCCCCTAAGACTTGGAAGTAAGCAGGGCAATGCAACCGTGTTTGCAATAAACTATTATGGGTTATAGTAGCTTAGAGTGACTGAATTGGGGTGATCATCTGAGTGTTCATGGAACCTTGTATGCTTCAGGTGCAGTGATTGAATTCTTTTATCTATCTCATGATTGTGAATTGCTAATCATACTTTTGTCTGTCAGTATCTGTCAGATCTCTGGAAGGGTAGATGAGTATATATATATATATATATATATATATATATATATATATATATATATATATATATATATATATATATATATATATATATATATATATATATATATATATATATATATAACTTGAGGTATGAACTCTATTATAAATATGGGCACTTATGTTATATAAGTAATTTTTTTTTTTGCTTAGTGTATTAATATAGGGCATAGAGAGTGTTAAGTTTTATGAAAGCATTGGAAAAAAAAACTGGATAAATAATGGCATAAACATGGTACACCAATACAGAGATAGCTTATTCTTAAATAAATATTTTTAAATAGGGACTATGACCTCATACTTTATCAATCAGATATAAGTAAAAAATGTGTGATGATGGAAGGTAAGTTAATTAAAGGCACTTAAGATATAGATAGATGGATGAGGAGAATTATGGTTGAGAAAGAATGGTTGGAAATTTTAAAGTATATGGGTGGATAGATAAAGGTGTTTAACTCTGGATGTAAAGGAAATTGGGGAACAGAACAGAATAAAGCAGAACAGAATCAGTAATATAAATCTTTTATAAGTTTATAAATAAGTATAAAAATATTAAGATGGAACAAGAAAAAGAATTAATTATTGAAGGAGAGGAGGAGATAGAGAAGCAAGGCCCTCCAGAGTGGTTGCAAATTATGATGGCACAATTTAAAGAAATGAAACAGAGATTTGATCAGTAATCACAAGCGATAAAGCAAATGAACCAAATGAATCAGAAATTTGATACTAAACTAGATCAACAATCACAAGAGATAAATCAGAAATTTGATCAACAATCACAAGAAATCAAATCAGAAATTTGATCTACAATCTCAAAGATTGGATAATAAACTAGATCAACAATCCCAAGAAATGAGTCAAATAAGTAATAAATTAGACTAACAAGCTCAGGAAATGAAACTACAAATAAGTCAACAAACTCAAAAAATAGAAAACCTAGGAAGAAATATAAGTAATGCATGGACAGCAAGTCAAGGAAAATGGGATGTAAGTATCTATATGATAGAAGTCAAGAGTTGTGTGACTGTAATCAAGCCATATGGAAATGATGAGGTAGCTGCTGTTCAAGAAGAGAGTAATCCCAAAGAGGATATTTACAGTGAGACCCATACCTTAGAAGTAAAGGTAGTGACTGTACAGGAACAAATTGATCTCAGGCAAAATGTAATCAGTAAAGCTAGTTTCTTAGAATTAAAGGTAGCTGCTGATGTATATGCCCCAGAAAGTGTAGCAGACATGTTTGAGACAATAGGAGCTGCAGGAAGGATGGCTAAAGGGTATTCTAGGAGGGAGGAGAACTATAGCTATAAAATCTCCAATATGAGAGTGGGAAGAAACCAGTTAGGCTGACAATATCCCACAAAACCCGGCAAACCAAACATACGAATACCTGGGAAAATATATATATATATATATATATATATATGATAGTGGATGATGTGTACTCCCCAATGAGAGTGGCAGACCTGTTGGATGCCTTGGGAGTTACAGAAAGTAAGGCTGAAGGATATTCTAGGAAGGAGGAGAGCTATAATTATAAAATCTCCAGTATGACAATGGGAAGAAACCAGTTAGGATGACAATATCCCACAAAACCCAGCAAACCAAACATAAGAATGCCTGGGAATATATATATATATATATATATATATATATATATATATATGTCAGCAGATGATCATATATATATATATATATATATATGGCAGCAGATGATGTCTACTCCCCATTGAGTGGCAGACCTGTTGGATGCCTTGGGAGTTATGAAAAGTAACACTGAAGGTTGTTCTAGAAGGGAGGAGAGATATGATTATAAAATCTCCACCATAAGGATTGTGAATAATCAGTTAAACCGACACTATCCCACAAAACCTAGTAAACCAAATATAAGTAGGCCTGGCAATAACTCCAATGATCTAAGTGAAAATTGTAGACCCATGATCAAGGAAAATAAAAATCCAATAGCAAGTTGTTCTGTAATCAATAAGACATGATGCATGTAGAACACTTGTTTAATAGTTCATGAGGATAGTCATCAATAAAAAACTATAGTCAAACTTGTAGTAAAAAAACAAATGTATATATTAAGTAGTTGGTTAGTAGTTCAAGAAAGATAGTGTCATGAGAGACTATCAAAATTTTTTTTTGTTTGGGAGTGAGGCAAATGTAGAGATATGACTCATTTCACACATATATACATTCTTCAATTAAAAAAAATTTTTTTTCTTTTACATATATAGATTTATGTGTGCATTTACTATTATATATAGTTTATAAATAGTTAATAAATAAGCAGTTGTAAAGAGAAGGGTAATGTGAAACAATATTTATAATATAGGGATTTATTATATTTTATTAAATAATGTGTTGAAATTATTTAACTATATTCTTATTCCATAAAGCAGATCAGAAAGAAAGTGTAAAATAAAGCGATCAAGATTAGTAGATTAGAATATGAAAATGTACACATGTGAGTATGAATGTTTAAACATAAAACATTTTTACACAAATCTTTTAATGACTAAGATTTCAGGCTTTGTTGTTATTGTATTATCTAGATTGTAGATATCTGGAGAGGGAAGTGATTCTTGGATGGGATAAATGTAATGATTAATCTTAAGTTTTTATTAATTGTGACAGACTGTCAAATTTGTGAAGCTTTGATTTTTATCTCAAGATAAGATTTCCAGGTGGTCCTTTTCTTCGATCAAAGATTCACAATATAAACAAATGAAATAATATTTAGAGGCTAGCAGTTTTTTTTAATGTTATGAGGAAGAGATGTAACGGTGAGCTTTTTTAATATTGGAGAGGAAGAGATGTAAACTGTCAGTTTTTTTAATGTTATTAGGAAGAGATGTAAACTCTCAGTTTTTTAATTCAATATTTTATTAGAGAAGAGAAGCAATTCAGTTTTTGGTTTTTAAAGGAAATCTAAAAGAAGAAAAATGACTCATGTTAAAGTCAGTATAGACAAAGATGTGCATATATATAAGTAATTCCCAGCCAGCTTAAAAAAAAGAAAGGAAAAAAAATTGAATTTCTTGGAAGAAGTTATTGACAATTCTATAAAATGATATTAATATATTTTGCTGTGTATCATACAATGAATTTGCATTGCTAAAGCCACTTTTTCTGCTTCCTGAGATCTGACAGAATGGGTTACTCATATACCAGTCCATAGTAACCAAAAGAATGGACAAATTTAAAACCAGCCAAAGATGTCATCTCATTATCATCTTTGACAAGAGCCAAGAAGAAAGAAAAGATGAATGAAAAAAAAAACCATATGTAGGCAAGTTTGATTAGGCTATTGATCAAATTTTTGTCAAAGTTTTCCTCATATTCATCTAAAGTGTCTACAATGATTTTTTTTTAAAATGGAAGATACAAGCAAATCCACCAGTTCATTCTTATCTAAAAGTATTTGTAATAACTCTTTTTGAAATGGTAGAAGCAAGCCAGTCAACGAATTCAGCATTATCAAAAGTATCAACAATAAATAACTTTAAAATTGTGGAAATAAGCAAGTCAATTAGTTCATGTTTATCTTAAAAGTATCTGCAAGAAGTTTTCTTTTTTTTTAAATGGAGCAAATCAACTTATTGAAGCTATATGTGAGACAAGCAGTCTGAAAATTCAAACTTGAGACATTTATAAGAAGTGAAAATAATCGGGTAACTATGAACTTTTATTAACAGATCTTTTATTCTTACTTTTTAAAAGTAAACCTTAATTTATTGGTCAAAGCATTTTTTTCTTTTGATACAGAAACATTAAAGGCTTGTTTATCAATAGTTATTCTCAATTTTACATGCATAGAAATGCGTGATGATCAGTCATCATCACTGGTATTACTGAATCCTAGTTTTAACTATAAAAGTATTTTAGTAAATAAACATAAACTTATATAAATGCTAGTGAGTGTAATATTTAAATCCCAGTTTGACATGGGATGATTTGAAAAAGTGCCTATGGGTTTATAAAGATAAATTTATTGTTGTGAGTTCATTATAAAGCTATGACTGGTATCATCATCACTATTATTATCATTATTATTATGATATCATCATCATCATCATTATCATCATCATCATCATTATCATCTTTATATTGTAATAAATAATTAAGTTAAGTAAATAGTTAAATGGCCATCCATATCAGTAATGGTCTTCACAATGCTTGTTTGGAAGCCATTAATAAGATTATACTTGTCTGTTCATCAATATACTTAAAATGAGCTAGTAATATCTATAAGAGTCTTTGATCTATAAAAAAAAAATTTGGTAATATGAGGATCTTATGATTTTATTGTCATAACCCAGAATTGTGAAAAATGTGTGTGCCCCTATCATAATTTTGAAAAGACAACATTTAACTGGAATAAACTGGCAAAAGAACCAGCAATATTTTTTAAAGCCAATCAGTAAGTGAGGTTCTAATACAAAAAATGTCCCATGGTAAGATTGAAAATTTTGAAACTATGAACACAAATGAAAATACATAGGGCCTACAATAATAATTCAGTATAAAGTTATTACTTTGTTAGAAGTTATATCATATTTTTATGTATTAGTTTCTAACTTACATTTATCTGTTTATTTTTTATATTCTTAGCTGGGGTACACATATACTTTACAATAATTATTTTTTACTTTGTGTGTGTGTATATTTGAGTTAATTTTAATTGTTGAATAATTGATTATTAATTTTCAAAATTCAAGTTGTCAGTTCCATTTAATTTAACAAATTTCATTTCAAATGTTAACCATAGCATTTATTAGCTCTATATTTATCAAAAGAACAAAAAATAATTTCAAAGAATGTTCAATAATCAAGCAAAGTTCTCTTGTTCAATTGATGGAATATGATATTTTAATTTGGTCTATTCAGCTTTGTGCACTAGTAAAGGCTGAAAATGAAGTCATCCTTATTTAAATTAAATTACTGCTGAATGGTAAACCTACTTCAAATCACTAGGGTTGATTTTGGGGAAGTTATTGGAAAATATACCCTGCTTTAGGTTCAATCATCTTTATTATCTGCTTTGTATATGACTCTATGAAAGTTACATTGATTAGTTATATTTAAAGATAATCCTTTAAAGTTACCAGTACACTATATATATATATATATATAAATAATGGATAATTGGTACTTTTGATTCACAAATTGTATATCCCTTTACTGCAATGGTTTGATTATTAATTTATAAATAACAGATTATTATCTCTTATAATAATTAAATCCAAATACTTAGTACTTTTAATCTGTTCCTTTTCAACAATTCCTTTCAAGCCCTTCAGATTATTTAACTCTTATATAAGCACAAACAAAACAATCATCCACATACCTTTTGTAAATTTTAATATTTTATGCTGGAACTGATGTTGTGCAAATTGCCAAGCAGCTATGCTATACAAAGATTCCCAAAGATGTGCCTTATAGGGAATTAGTAGAAAAACTAACTATGTATTTCCAGCCAGCAGTCACCAAGAGGATAGATCACATAAAATTCTGAATGAGAAAGCAGTTTCCTCAAGAGATATGTCCGAAATACAATCTGGCCTTGTGAAGATGTGCTATGAATTGTGAATTTAAGACACACTGTTAGATCAATTTCTACATGGTATGACAGATCACCGTTTGAGGAAAATGCTATTAAGTGAAGGTGATATCACCTTTAGGATAGCAGTGGAGATGACTGTAGCACATGAACTGACAATATCTAATGCATCAGAATTCTAGATAATTGATAAATAAATAAATCATACCACCAGCATTTTTAAAGCTAATATAAAAGTTGCTATCAGAACCAGACCAAATGAACTGATTTTCTACTGTTGTGGAATTGTTGGACATACTAAGATGGTGTGAAGATATAAGAAGAAAAATTGTCATGTCTGTTGTGGAAAAGGACATATCGCCTGTGTGTGCAAACAGAGTAGTAAAGACAATCAATGCCTAGACTTTAAACTAGACAGAAAGCAGCTGTTAAGAAATCCACAATTAACTCTTTGAAGAACATGGTAGATAAACAAATTACCCTAGCAGTATCCATTTGTAAAAGCAAAGTCACCATGGAAGTGGACAGTGATGTCGGACTGTCTGTATTATCTTTGAAAGATTGGGACCAAATAAATGCTAAAGCTCAGCAGAAGTTAAAATTGTGTAAAACAAATGTTATAGCTACAGATGTAAATAGTAATAAAATACACTTTTGTGGAGAGGATTCTGTTCCAGTAAAATTAAATCAGAAACAGAAAGTTTTGTCATTATACATTGTCAAAAGAGACAAATAGTCCCTGTGGACACAGCAGATATATAAAATTTACAAAAGATATGTGGAGTTATTAAAGCAAAAGTTAGCTTCCAATAATGTGCTATATCTTAAATATTATAAATCTCTATACACTCACCCACCAGTAAAAGTTAAAAACACTTAAGTGAATTATTTAAGTTTAGAGAATATTTGTACATGCACCAACTCTCACTGACCATGCTTAAATCAGGGCTTGTGTCTATTGGGTAATTGATGTTGTAATCAAATATTGAATTGTACAAATTTAGTTAACCTATCACAGGAAAAAAACAGTGTCTCATTTTTAACCACCTACAATTAGACTTATACAACTTTGAAATGTAAATCTATTATTATAAAATGCTGAAAGTTTTCAAATTATTAAAGCAGAAGTCAACTTTTGATAATGTGCTATTTTTTTAAATATTATAAATCTTTACACACTTGCACGCCAGTAAGAATTTAAAAAACTTAAGTGAATCACGTTCTCCTGCAATAGAATAACTAAATTTATACAATTTAATATTTGTTTATATCATCAGACACACAATAGATTCAAGCCTTGATTTAAGTATGGTCAGTGAGAGTTGGTGTATATATAAATATGCTCTAAACATAAGTGATTCAATTCAGGTTTTTAAACTCTTACTGATGGGATAGTGCCTAGAAATTTATGATATTTAAGGTATAGTGCATTATCGGAGATTGATTTCTGCTTTAATAATTTCAAAACTTTCAGCACTTTATAATAAAAGATATGTTGATGAAATTTTTGTTTGTGAAAATACCAGTAATATACATTTTCTTATAGAGGAATTAAATAATGTGAATGGCTTGAAATGAACTATTGAAAAAGAACAGGACAAAATGATAAGTCATCATCATCATCATTATAAACCATTATCAATCCACTGCAGGATGAAGGTCTCTCCAAGTTCAATCCATCTTTTTCTTCTTTAGCTTCTCTTCTCCACACCACCCCTGCACACTTTCTTATTTTATCCATCCATCTTACATGTGGTCTCTTTCTGGGTCTTTTACAATCTCTTGGAATCCAGTTAAAAATTTCAATTGTTTATCTATTATCATCTCTTCTAGCAATATGTTCAGCCCAACTCCACTTCAGTCTTTTAATTTTTTCAATGAGGTCAGTAACACCTGTTTGTTCTCTTAACCATACATTACATTTTCGATCTCTTCTTGTTACATCTATCCATACTTCTTTGAATGGTCTGAAGTCTCTGTATTGCTCTTCTATTAAGTGTCCAAGTCTCTGATCCATAAGTAAGAACTGGCAAAACACATTTATTAAAAACCTTCCTTTTCAAACACATAGGCATATTTCCTTTTAGTATCAATTTATTTCTGCCAAAAACACTCCAACTAAGTTTAATTCAATGATTAATTTCATCCATTATGTTTCCATCTGTATTAATAATCTGACCAAGGTATTTATAACTGTTAACTTCTTCTAACTCATCATAATAAATCTTTATTTTTATATTTTGAGAAAATCTATTAAACATTACTTGAGTCTTTAACATTTATCTTTAGTTCTACTTTCCTACTTTCATCTGATAACTCCTGCAACATTTCTTGTAGCTCTAAAGCATTATTTGCAAAAACAACTACATCATATGCAAAATTTAAATAATCTCCATTTACTTTCACTCCTTTAGCTTCCCATTTTAATCCATAAAATACTTCTTGCAGCACAGCTGTAAAATGTTTTGGAGATATGGAGTCACCCTGTCTTACACCTTTTTGAATGTTGATTTTCCTACTATCATTATGGAATCTAATTGTTGCTGTTGCATATTTATAAATATTCTTTAAAATATGACAATATCCTGGATCTACACCTTGATGATCTAATGATTTAATCACTGAAGAAATGTTTAAAGAATCAAATGCCTTTTCATAATCTACAAATCCTAAGCATAATGGAAACTCATATTTATTTGTCATTTTTATAACTTCTCACAATACCTGGATACGATCTACTGTACTAAAACCACTTTTAATTCCAGCTTGTTGTCTTGGTTGATGGAAATCCAGTGTTTTATGTAGACAAGTTGTAATTATCTTAATAAAAATTTTGTATAAAACCGATAAAAGACAGATAGGTCTGTAATTTCTAATATCTTCTTTATCACCTTTTTTAAATATTAATATTAATACTGCATTCTTCCAATCATCTGGTACATCTTTATTATTTAGACCTTTGGTATATAACTTTGCTAAAAAAATTCTATTTCTTCACATGCTTCTTTTAATATATCAATTATAATTTCAACATTACCTGGAGCTTTCCATTTCTTCATAAATTTAATTGCATGTCTCACTTCCTCATTCAAAATTTGGGGCAATTTGGAAGATATAATAGGTATAGGAGGCACTTGTTCTTTATTACTATATAATTCTTGATAGAAGTCTTCTACACATTTCATGAGGTCATCTCTTTTTAGTAATAATGCCATCCTTTTTTCTTATTGCAGATATAAATTTCCTACCAATACCAAATTGTTATTTTACACTCTTTAGACTTTTATTCTCTTCTACATCTTTTCTTGCTAGTTCACAATTATACTTTCTTATATCATTTTCAACTCTTTTTCTCACCATTTTACAAAATTCGAGATATTCAAACTTTTTAATGCATCATTATTGTATATCCTCAAATTCCTTATTTTCTTCATAAATTCTCTAGTCTCAGTAGAAATTTTATTAGTCAATTGCTGCTTTTTTCTACCAGCTATTTTGTTGCAGTTTTTAAAAATGTATCAGTTATTTTCCTATTAATGTCATTCAAATCTGAATCATGTTCAAAATCAACTAATACTTGAAACCGATTTGTAAGTTGTAATTTAAATTTATTAGTATGTTTCTGAAGATTAGGAATATCAACTGTAAATTTTGTTTTTCTTAATAATTTTTGTCTCTCTAGTTTTACATTAATATGTATATTACATCTTACTAATCGATGATCACTTCTTGTGTTAAATTTATAAAGAACATTACAATCTTGAAATATGTATTTTCTGTTAGTCAAAATATAATCCAATTCTGCTGTATCTTCATTTGGATGCTTCCATGTTAATTTCCTTTTAATTATTATTCTCAAAAAACGAATTGATAATATAAAGTTTTTCTTTTTCTGCAAACTCCACAAGTCTATGTCCTCTTTCATTTCTATTACCATAACCAAAACTACCTACAGCATTTTCGTCTTTCATTTGTTTACCAATTCTAGTATTAAAGTCTCCCATAACAATTTTAAAATGTTGTTTACTCTGATCAAAAGCCTTTTGTACATCCATATAAAAATCTTCTATTACTTCCTCACTATGAGAACTTGTTGGGGCATAAACCTGAATTATCTGCATTTGGTATCTGCTATTATGTTGTAAAACTAATCTTGTCACTCTGTCCAATACACCATCAATCTCCACAATACTGTTCTTCCACTTTTTATTTATAATTAATCCTATTCCACTTGTATTTTCAATATTTGTGCGTTTATAATAGAGTATATGTCCACTTTTTAAATCAATTCTTTGTTCATCTTTTCTTCTTATTTCACAAAGTCCAATAATGTCCCATTTAATATAAGACAGTTATTCTTTTAACTCTTGCAATCTTCATTCACTTGAAAGTTACCTGATGTAAGTACCCAAATAAAAAGTCATCATCAACAAAATTGCAGGTTGTAGATGTTTTTTGTTTCCTAATGAAAAATCATATATATACACACCTTTACTCCCTTTATCAATGGCAATTGGTTCTCCAAAACTCATTGTTAATCAAAAATATTGTATACAGAATACATATTTATAATAGGGGTCTATGGGGAAAAAATGGTTGGCTCCTAAAGCTAAAAAATTACACTAACTTAGGAATAAAGTACATATTAAAAAAATATTCATTAACACTAATTTTAAATGCAATCTGTTATTCTTTTTAATTTTTTTTTTAATTCAACATTGGCATTTTAAAATGTTATTTTCTTTTGATTTGAATATGTATAAACAATATTTTTAACAAAGTTATAAAATCAATAACTATTTTTACATAATACTCTACTGCCATTATATATTGGACTATTTCATCATCTAATATAAGTGTTGAATGTCTTTAGAAAAAAAAAACTTTATTTAAATAATCCAAGTACTGTCCATTATATTTAAATAAAGTTTACTTTTTCTAAAGACATACAACACTTAAATATACAGTATATAGTATTATAGGTTCATTAATTATATATATTTTAAGACATTATATATAAATAAAGTTTATTTTTTCTAAAGACATTCAACACTTATATGTACAGTTTATAGTATTATAGATTCATTATATATATATATATATATATATTAAGTTTATACATTCTAAATTAAAAAAAAATCTCTATTGTTATAGTGAATAATCGATTGTAAATCGAAATAGTGGGTACACATTGATGATGATTGCTATTGTGAAATATTGGTAAGTAGTCAATCGCTAAGTGAGGTTTAGGTGTCTATATTGTAATGAGCACAGATGATGTTACATTGTTTTTTTATTATTAAACATGAAGTTAAAATAAGAAGTTCGCATTTAAAAATTTTCTTTAAGAATTAAAAATCGAAATTAAATATCATCTTAAACTCGTATATATAAATCGCATAGAAAAAAAAATTATTAAAATAAAACTTTATTAAAAATAGAAAGGTATTTTAAAAACAAAAACTTAAGATTTAAAGATAAAAATATATCTTTAATCTTGGAAAACACATTAATTAATCAGAAATGGAAATGATTGTGTTAATTAGTTATGTAAACTAGCCTTGGGCATTCAAATGTAAAAACATCAGTCAGATAGGAAAACAATAGAAACAAATAGCCAATGAAAGAAATCCATCAGGAAATCAGACCTCAGCGAAAGGATCATCACATTGATGATGTAATGAAAAATCAATCCTTCAAATTAATATAAAAGTGAGGAGTTATTGATTATTATAATGAGTGGACAGAGATGTGTTAGCGCGGAAGTGAAGGAGAAGGGATTGAAAAGACACACTTTTCAATCCCTTCAGTTTTGCTAAGAAAGAAAGAGAAATGAACTATCATTTTTTTACATTGAGGACCAGTTAAAACAAAAACCTCCAGATGGATAAATAAATCGGCCAACAGAATACCAATCTTAGGACAGCATGGGAATTCACGTTCATGGCAAGCAACAGATAAAGATGAACTGTTTTAAACTGTAAGAACTTTATAAATAATGAACATTAAATTAAAACTTTCCATATTTAAAAGATTGCAGTATTATCCTATCTGACCAATGCTATTTATTAATTAGTTATAATTTTATTTAATGTATTTATTTTGTAAACTCATTTCCATTTATTTATTTTTTTGTTCTTTAAGTTTTATTATGATTTCTGTTTTCCGTTAAGTTAAATGATATAAATGTTAAACTTAAGTCAGGCATGAATGGCTGTATAGATTTGTAAAGTTATATTAGGGGAGGGTAATCTTAGGTTATTTGTTTTGTAGTTGAATTGGGTCAATGTATTGGATATATTGGTGTGATTAGTAGATGTAATATGGATTCGCTATGGGCAGAATCGCTTCATACGCCGCACACTTCCGTTTGCCTATGGAAGGAATTATAAGTCGGATACCGCAGTTCCTTTCTATGGAGTTTTTGTTTTATTGCCCTTCTTGTCAGATAGATGTAATATTCCTATCTGAAGAGAGGCAATTTCTTCTTTTAACTTTTTGTGCCGCCATATTTCATATTATATTGAATACATTGATATATCAGATGGATTGATGCCAGTTTGACTACGAATTTTAGCCTAAGGTTGAATAAGGATAGAATGTTTATTTTCAAATGCAAATCTATGTAGTCTATTCATACTCGACACTAAACAAAAATGCATTAAATTTAAGTTGTTTATAGACGTTTGCATGGATTCGTTATCGGTTAATTATGTTTTGGATTTCATATTTGATCAAAATATATAGACCTTCGATAAATAATGATACCTTACTGGTGAGTATCTAAACTGTATTTATTCGGATGTCTTTTAAGTTATTGGTGACAATGCAAGTATCTTATGGTGAATACTATTGGGTTACTTATAAATTTCCCCCTGCAATTGTCGGTATCAATGATTTTATATTTTGATCATTTATGTTGATTTTGAAATGTTTTTAACCATGGTAATCTATGTAACCGATCTATACGCAAAATATTAAAACAAGCTTTTATAATCCCATCTGTGCAAACTTAATTAAAATGTAAACTTATAATATAATAGAAATTAAAATGTAATTTAAAATCTAAAGTAAAGTTAAAAATAATGTTAAATGTTAAAATGTAAACTGATACTAAAACAATCTTAAATCTTATATATATGTGCATAAATAAATGTTTGTATGCTAATTACTGGTAGTGGCTTAGTTTATTTATTTTTTAATATTGAAATTATAATTAGACAAGGTATTATAGTATTAAATCTCTGCTATTCCACTGAGCTAGTGACATGGGCTAACGACCAGAATCAAAATATATATATAAAAAAAAAATTTTTACTTACGTATCTGCCTACTCTATAAATTTTTCTAGGTTCAAATGCCTAGATAGCGCCCTGTAGTGCAGATACCTTAAGTTTACCATCTCCAGATCATTACAATATATATATATTGATAAGATCTATTTGTTAATAGATGAAACCATGGTTGTGGGAAAAAAATAGTAAAATTTAGTTTTTTTCGGCTAGTATTGTAATGTTATATGAATTTTTATTATATATATATATATATATATATATATAGTAAAATATGATTACCTCTCTAAAGTGTAATAACAAATACAACTTAGTGATTTTATGGCTTATTATAAAAATAATATTATTATTTAAGTCTTATATTTTATAAAATGATCTTCATAATTCCAATGTGTCTTCTTGTATATTATAATGTGTTAGAGATTTTTTGTATCAAATTTTGTTAATCATGGAAAAGTAATGATGCATCAATTTTTTAATGTAAACATACATATTAAATGAAGTTTTATAAAAGAACAATGTGATATAAAACATAATATTTCAAATACAGAATGAAAGATTTAAAACAATAATCATATTAGTTTATACTTAGTACGAAGATGATCTGTAGTAGTCAATATAACCTTAATTTAATGCTTGAACGTATATATATACATATATATATATTCTATATTTTGTAATAGTTTTATATGTAATATTAAAATGCAAGTATAATGTATATACTTGACCTAGATATAATTAAAAAGGATTTGAAGCAAGACTTTCAAGTTCCCTACAGTCATCCCACTCTATCCAGTACACTGATACACATGACTACATACATGTGAAAAAGATAAATGATCTCCAATATATGTATTTCATGCTGAACCAGCACTATATATATATATATATATGATCAATAGATAAAGCTTTACCAAGACCTCCAAACAAGCGTATTTTTATTTACATAAACATCAGAGTCAGAATTCACTGTCTCTTTCATTGGCTCCACCCTCAGATCAGCTGATTTCAAGCTGATTTGCTATCATCAGGGAAGGATAGGAGTTAGAAACTAGACCTAAACACTAACTCCAAGCGTTTATGCAACAAGTTTCTATCAGTTTGCAAGCATGAATTTTTTAGACATGTAAATGTCTTCAAACTCAGCTTATCAAGCCAGATAGCTATATGGGTCTGATATCAGTTCAGTTTCTCCACATAGTCAAAGTTTCTGCAATATATATCATTGCAAGAAACTTCAAAGCTACATTTATGAATAACAAAAACATGTAAACAAAAATACACTTGTTTTTCTGACTCTAACATTTATGTAAACAAAAATATGCTTGTTTGGAGGTCTTGCTAAAGCTCCATCTATTGATCATAAATACAAGTGATAACAAGTTTACTTATATAAAACTTATTTTTGTTTTTTATAAATGTACCTTTGAAGTTTCTTGCAATGATATATATTGCAGAAGCTTTGGCTATGTGGAGAAACTGAACTGATATCAGACCCATATAGCTATCTGGCTTGATAAGCTGAGATTGAAGACATTTACATGTCTAAAAAATTCATGCTTGCAAACTGATAGGAACTTGTTGCATAAATGCTTGGAGTTAGTGTTTAGGTCTAGTTTTTAACTCCTACCCTTCACTGATGATAGTAAATCAGCTTGAAATAAGCTGATCTGAGGATGGAGCCAACGAAAAAGACAGTGAATTCTGACTCTGACATTTATGTAAACATAAATACGCTTGTTTGGAGGTCTTGGTAAAGCTCCATCTATTGATCATAAATACAAGCGATAGCAAGTTTACATATATAAAACTTGTTTTTGTTGTTCATATATATATATATATATATATATATATATATGTGTGTGTGTGTGTGTGCTCAGTTTATATCATGATAGCAAATCTAAAACACTTTGATGGATAGGCTTCAATTGTCTTCACTCACCAACTCTACAGCCATCCATATCACTGAATGACTTATGATGGGATATTCAAAACCCTTGATGATGTCAATATTATAGTCATACTCATGTTGACCTCAAGTCAATTTGACTTTTCATATATTGGATACTAACATTTCAATTTAAATATATACAAGAGGATGGGCGGAATACAGGCTCAATATGTAATATTGAAATACAAGAATAATATATATAGTTTACCTAAAAGTAATTAAATATTTAAAAGATGACTATTTTAAATTTTTAATATGAAATTATTATTTTAATTGTGAAATAAAATATTAATTGTTGTAACGACAAATAAATAAAGTGATTATGATTTATTTTTGTATTTTTGACATGTATATTTAAATTTTGTTGAAATATATTATATTTTTAATATTGTTAAATATTATCTAAACCTATTATTATGAAGTGCTGAACATTTTGAAATTATTCAAATGGAA
The DNA here is from genome assembly GCA_028023455.1 of Epiperipatus broadwayi. Lineage (NCBI taxonomy): Eukaryota > Metazoa > Onychophora > Udeonychophora > Euonychophora > Peripatidae > Epiperipatus > Epiperipatus broadwayi. The sequence continues at coordinate 295,979 of JAQFVV010000284.1, read as the reverse complement.
AGCAATCTCCGATAATGTGCTATTTTTTTAAATTTTATAAATCCACATGCACTCCCATTCCAGTAAGAATTTAAAAAATTTAAGTGAATCACTTAAGTTTAGAGCATCCATTCTATATACACCAACCCTTACAGACCATGTTTAAATCAGGGCTTGAGTCTATTGTGTGTCTGATGTTATAATCAATTATTCAATTGTACAAATCTATTTAACCAATCACAAGAGAAAGATAGTGTTTCATTTTTGTACAAATCTATTTAATCCATTGCAAAATAAAGGTAGTGTCTCATTTTTAACCCCCTATGATTAGACAAACATGACTTATTACCCTATTATTATAAAGCACTGAAAACTTTAAAATTATTCAAACAGAAGACAATTTGTGCTTTATAATAAATGATTTACATTTATAAGTCATGTTTTTTTAATGCTAGTTGGTTAAATATGAGACATTGATTTTCTCCTGTGATGGGATAAATAGATTTGTACAATTGAATATTTGATTATAACATCAGACACCCAATAAACACAACCCCTGATTTAAGCATAGTCTGTAAGAGTTGCTGTATATAGAATGTACACTCTAAACTTAAGTGATTCACATAACTTTTTAAAAATTTTACCCCCAGGAGAATGCATGGAGATTTATAATATTTAAGAAGTAGCACATAATCAGAGATTGACTTCTGTTTGAATAATTTCAATGTTTTCAACACTTTATAATAATAGGTTTACTTTTATAAGTTATGATTGTCTAATTGTAGGTGGTTAAAAATGAGAGACAGTTTTTTCCTGTGATAGATTAAATAGAATTGTAGGATTGAACATTTGATTATAACATTAGGCACACAATAGACTCAAGCCCTTATCTATAAGAGTTGGTGTATATAGAATGTACACTCTATACTTAAGTGATTCCCTTATGTTTTTTTAAATTCTTACAAACAGGAGAGTGCACAAAGATTTATAATATTTAAAAAGTAGCACATTATTGAAGATTGAATTTCATTTGAATAATTTCAATATTATCTATAATTTTAAAAATAATTTTTATTGCAAGAAACACTGCCTTTCTTTACAAGGACTTTGCTTTTGTATGCATATATGTGTGTGCTGATTTAAAACATAGATACACTGATGTCAAAGAAAAAAGAGTTTAATAGATTTAAAAGGATTATTACTCTTTATTTTCACTGTATAAATAAGGTGTCTATATTTCTATAGGACCTAACCAAGATGAATGACCCAAAAAAGCAAAGAAACAAAGAAAGAAATAACATTGCAAATGGCTGTGTACTTCAGTATAAAAAGTAAAAAAAAATCACAAAACATATACCTTTATTTAATAATATAAACAAAAGCAAAAGAGAATTATTAAAACAAATCCTGTGCTGTTTGGCATAATTGGTAGAGCATAAAACTTGGGATCAGGAGATTCCAAAATCTACTCTGACCTCTGGGACTCGAATTTCTTATGAACTTCTGAGTATTAAGTTTAGATCCCTTTACTTATTTTTTATTAAAACAAAGTCAATAATTGAAATTATGTACATTACTTATATACTAAGTTAATAGTAAGCCACTCCCATTTGAAAAAAAATATTGATTAACCAATCAAAAAATTAATTATAAAATTTTAAATGGATAAATGTTAATTTATAGAAAATAAAAAGTAAATATACAGTTAAAAAAAAAGTTAAAAATAACCGGGGAAATGAGTGACTAAAAATAGTGGGATAATTAACTATCCTGAAAGAATATGTCAGATATCAGGATAAGAGAACTACAACTGTGACAAATCCAGAAAAACCCAGGACATATGGACACCCACCCAGTATGCTAAATCAATCTTATTTACTTGTTATCCATTTTTTTATTAAAGCAGTTTATTGTCACTTTATCTTACAGTATGGAGAAAAATCTTACTAGGCATTTATTTACATTAGACAAATCTTAAAATTTCATAACAACTAAAAATGCATGTATTAATAGTTTTAAAGTGTTTTTCTTAAAAATATAAATCTTCTAAATTACTTAATAGAACGCTAATCGTTATATAATTTATTCGCTGAAACTAGAAAACAATTTTTGGTTAATAATCTACAGTGTGAACACTTGTGCACCAGAAATATATTTTAAAGTTAAAATTATTACAAATTAATGGAATAAAATGTTTATTTTAAAGCATAAAAATTGCCTTAAGATTTTTAACTTTATATGATAATATATTTAAACAAAGCAAGTAAATCACTATCCCCAGGCTATAAATTGAAAGCACTCTAAATGTTGAGCAAAGTATCAAGAATATGATCCACCTATTCTTGCTAGCTCTGATGTTAATAAGCATTCCTTTGTCAACATTGTTAAGTCATTCAAAGAAAAACAGCATATTTTGGATATTTCATTATTGTATCATACGATTTTGAAATAAACTGATTACATCATACTTTGAATTTTATGTATAAAGGTACCATAACAACTAATCTTTTGAGTAAATACACATATTATAATTTTATCTTCCTGGGAAATAAAGAACTGTTAAAGAACTTTAATTTATAAGATTTATTTATTATATTTCATTATTATTTATTTTATTGCTATTGATAAAATTACATCCTGATAAGGATAGACATTGAAAAAATGGCAAATCTTAGATGTGGGCATACAACTATTTTAATGTACAATTAAATAATTATATTTGATATTATGACATTATCTGTGTGTGTGAATGCTTATTTTAGAATAGGATTGTTTGTTTAAAATGTATAGTTAAACTAATATTTAACATGATTTATTTTAAATTGCATCTAGTTTTATTGTTCTTTATGATATAAACATCAGTTTATATTGTGTTTGAGTTACTTTAAAATGTTTAATGATATAATTTAAATAAGTTATGCCTTTTATTATTATCCCATGTTATTTTTAAAGTATCAAAGTAACACTGCTTGCACTCATATTTCATAGTTATACATATCTTCAACATTTGAACTTTTAAAAGGGAATCCTCTTTTGACAAAGATACCTCATATAGAAAGCTTAGCTTAGCAGATTAATACATTTATTATTTTCTTATTATACATAATAACAAGAACAACAACAACAACAACAATAATAATAATAATAATAATAATAATAATAATAATAATAATAATAATAATAATAATAATAATAATAATAATAATAATAATAATAATAATAATAATAATAATAATAATAATAATAATAATAATAATAATAATAATAATAATAATAATAATAATAATAATAATAATAATAATAATAATAATAATAATAATAATCCAATTCTTTATTTATTTAATGTACATATCAATAACATTTAGCCAATTATAGATTGCACAGTAATGTAATTATTATTTATAAATCTAAAATAGCATTAAATAACAAAAAAAAATAATACCAATAAAATAAAATAAAAATAAAATGCACAAATAAATAAAAAGGCAATATATCAAATGAAATTAAGGATAATATTTTTTAAGATGACTTTAGTGAATTGTTTGAAATCCAAATTAAAATATTATCATTACCAAAATCTTTGTTATAAGTTTTAAACAAAATAAAAGGAAAAATCTTAATATATCTGATTTACAAATTTTCAGTTCAAAATTATTGTAAGTACGAGTGTTATAATTCTGTTTTTTAATACCTTAGCTAGAAAGCAAATTAGACACAGAAACATTTTGGGAAATAAATTTATGAAGAAGTTTGAGATCTCTTGTTTTTTGTCTTAGCAGTAAATCAATATAGTGTTCATTGCTCAATCTATTTAATTTTACAAATTTGTCAAAAACAGACTGAATTCTTATGATATTTGTCCTGTTATGAGAATTCCATATAATTGAACCATACTCCAAGATGAAAGAACTAAGGATATAAAAAGGTTAATCTTTGTAAATTTATTAAATGCTTTTCCATATCTGTAAATAGCTCCTACAATTTTAAGAGATTTATTCACCATAAAATTAAAATGATTATGAAAAGAGCCATTATTGGAAAATATTATTCCTAGATTTCTTTGATGATCATTTGTTATGATTTTAGAGTCACCAATATAGTAGAAAAACCTTAAGATTTCAGATTTTCTAGTGTAAGAGACAATGGAGCACTTATCCATATTTATATCTATATAATTATAATCACACAAATTAAAGAAATTATCTATATCACTTTGAAGTAAAAAAACAGTCATTAATAGAATAAATATGCCTAAAAATTTTGCAATCATCTGGATAACATAGAAGATGTGAAAATTTAATGCATGTTTTTAGATTATCAATGTATACATTAAATAATAAAGGTGCAAGAACACTGCCTTGAGGCACCCCAGTGAAGCAATAATATAGTAGTGACAATTTATTGTTAAACTGTGCACAAGACATTCTATTCTCAAGAAAAAGTCAAACCAATTAATTAATAATTTGGAAAAACTTAACCTACAAAGCTTCTGAAGAAGAATTTTATGATTAACTCTTTCAAAAGCCTTGGACATATCAAAATAAATAACATTAACCTAGATTGATTCTCAATTGAATTTGAAATGTGATCGAAATAGTTAGCAAATTTGTTTCAATGGACCTATTAGGTAAAAAGCCACACTGCTCTGGTGCCAAAACCTTATAGACATCCAAGATAATTTTATTATATAAACATCTTTCAAATATTCAAGCAACAATGTGTAGAATTGAAATAGGCCTATAGTCACTTACCAAATCTCTAGATCCTTTCATAAAAATAGGAACAACTTTAGCAATTTTAAGGGATGTAGGAAAAGTACCATCTGATAAAGAGCAATTAAATAATAATAATAATAATAATAATAATAATAATAATAATAATAATAATAATAATAATAATAATAATAATAATAATAATAATAATAATAATAATAATAATAATAATAATAATAATAATAATAATAATAATAATAATAATAATAATAATAATAATAATAATAATAATAATAATAATAATAATAATAATAATTTAATAAACATATAATCTCCTTGTGATAAAAAAATCACACATGGAGCTTAACAAAAGTACATGTGCAAATAAAATAAAAACATTAAAATATAATAAAATAATTAAATAGAAATAAAAAGTTTTTCATTATTATCAATTATAATCCAGTCCATAATGAATTTTCTCAAAGTTTTCCTTGATAGATCATTAACATTAAATCCAATATTCCTTATAAAAATATTGTAAAAATCTTGGACCAAGATAACATTTCTGATATCTACAATGAGTTTTAAAGCATGCTGGTTCAAATAATAAATCAAAATCACTTGATCTAGTCACCATTATTGATGAATTGTTTTTATTCATTCCTTTGTATTTAATATAAAAACACAAAATATTCACTAAAAATAATTGATTAATAATTAAAACTCCATCACACTTATATAATTCAAATCTTGACAAATCCAAAGGTTTAAACAAAATAATTCTTAACGTAAAATTTTATAGTGTTTGCACAGATTTCAAAAAATATGCTGCAGTGCCACCCTATAATGTTATACCATAACAAAGTCTGAATAATAATAATAATAATAATAATAATAATAATAATAATAATAATAATAATAATAATAATAATAATAATAATAATAATAATAATAATAATAATAATAATAATAATAATAATAATAATAATAATAATAATAATAATAATAATAATAATAATAATAATAATAATAATAATAATAAGAAGAAGAAGAAAAAGAAGAAGAAGAAGAAGAAGAAAAAAGAAAAAGAAGAAGAAAATAATAATAAATGTAAATAGTGGTTACAAAAGTTGCCTTTGTGGAGGTGAAACCAATCTGGTGTAATGTTATTTGTGCTGTAGGGGTTAGTGCACCTAGGAGCACTGGCTACTGCATTGAACTCCTCACTGAGTCTACCATTCACCTGCTGTAATGTTTTCTTGATTTTGAAGTTGCTAATTAGATGACATTTATCATTTTAGCAAAGAATGATAGGCTGGTGGTTTATGAAACATCACCATGTGTGTTGACTTCTGGTTGGATTCCAAGTTAAATAAATGACTATGGATGAGTCAATTTTGGCTAAGTAGTAACTTATCAGGACACTCAACCATGGATTGGTATATAATTGAACTTAAGGTTAGCCGATTATTTGAGAAAGGACTAGGTTGTCATATAGATATCTGAATGGGCAATTTTATCATCCTTATCCTTTAGTTATTTTATTTTTCTGATGAATGTGGATGAAGGATTTGGTGCTGTGCCACATGATGAATGTGCATTAAATACACCAGAAGAAATACAATGTAACAATGTCAGCATGAGCCATATGAATCTTAGATTTCTGATAACATTGCATCAAGTACTGCACAGCAAAGCTTGACATCTGTATATGCCAAGTTTAATGTCTCAGTTTTTTTAATGCTTGACAGAAATATAACATATGCTGATATGTTTCTTCTGATGCATGACATAAGCCACAAAATGGATCTATATTTTTGTAAAGCCAGTGATTTTGGATAAAAATGGAGGTAGTCAATATATGGAGGTTAATTGAGAGCAAGCAAACAAAAAACTTTGGCTCTACTAACCACTTCTGGAATCCTTACAAGAGCTTTTTGTTGCTGTTGCCTGACATGGTGGGTTGTGCAGGGTGAGTAGGATATACCATGTATATTTTTTACTTGGTATATTTAATTGGTGTTAGGAGTGAAATCTAATGAGGATTAATGTACATTGTTTGAATGAGATGGAATGTATCCATAAGAAAAGGATGTTGTCTTGACAGTGGGTGTAACAGGAATTAGGCATTATAGTGACAAAAATTAGTGTATGGTGAAGAAAACAAAGTTCAATGTCTTTCTGTATTAAATAATTGGTATAGTATGAAAATCCAATACATTCTCTGTTGGAGGGAGACAAGGACATTTAAGTGATAGGAACACTGACTTTCTTCTCCACAATAACTTGCTGCATAGAGAGAAAATGTTGGTTGTAAATGATTTTGTAAATTTGGGGAGAGGTAGATATTAAATTAATTTAATTATAACTAGTAGATTAAATAGCTGTATGTTTTAATAAACTGAGAGCTATGTTCTGAATAAAGAGGTAGTGATCTGAGATGTATAGTTTCTGAGCTTCTTATGGATATCCTGCATCATACCATGTGTCGTTATTCTAGAGCAAAAAGCCTAAGAATGATGTGAGTTGACTTTTAAAAATTTGAGTATAGAAATTTATTTAGGCACAGTGACTAGGCTGCAGTTTTTTCCATATTAAATTTAAGTTGCTGGATGATGTGAAGTTGCATCTTTTGAAGTATGGGCAAATATGTGTATAAAGGCAAGAAGATAGATACATCATCCATATAGAAATATCTGTGATGGGCTTCTGGGTGTGGGAAATGGTTGTGCCTATTATTTTTTGTTGAATCTATATTAAAAATTGCATTAATATAGTAGATAGACAGATGTGTGCTTAGGGTGAATTCTTGTGAGATGGATTGGTTAGAGATTAGAAACTGGGAAATCCTATTACATGAGGGATATACAAATCTCATCACTCAATTTTAATGATATTTCATATTTTTGGACTTGCAATCTAATTGATACTTTACCATATGATGTTACTGTATATTATTTATTCATATATGCATCAATTTACTAGAAAGCAACACATAATATTAGTCACTATTATTTGTATTTTATTTTAAAATGTTATGAGTTAGTTACTTTGGATATAGTAAGGATATAATTAAATACTCTTTGTTATTCAGAGAGTTATTCATCTATATCAACTAAAGTTCATCATAATTAATAATATTTTATTAAAAGCTAAAGATAACATTAAATCTGATTTAAGTACATTTTGACACCTTGAGAGAATCCCCTACCAATATAATTATTTTACTTTTTATGCATTATACATTTATATCTTTCTTTGTAACTCTGAGATACTATTAATACACATTTGCACCACTTTAGATCTTTTAAGCATATAAATATTTTGTAATGTTAATATATTTATTTGTTTATTAGTTAAGTTACAGTTGTATTAACTACCATTCAGTTATTCTTGGTTAATAACAATTTGGCTATTCATGTTTTTGTCATTACCATATATTAAAAAAGCAGGCAAAGTCTATATGCCATAGTGCCACTCAGTGCAAGCTAGATTAATCAATGGATGCCAGAAAGGCTTGTGCATAAAATCCCTATCTAGTTCCTACTCATTCAATATCCTTAGACTAGTTTCTGCTTGCAACTTTCATCAGTGAGGAGTCTTGGATCTGTGAGCACTGCACCTAGATCTTAGAATCCAATTCAATCCTCTAGCAGTTATTTTTACCTCAACTACAAAACTGAGAGAATATACAAAAACACAATAATATGTTCAATCCAAGCTCCTTAGCTTATATAGTCATATAAATCTGAACTCAGTTTAGTATCCATACATTTTGGGATCTTTGGTTCTTTAATAATCATAACTACCACTATCCTGTTAGTCAGAATTGGTATTAAACCACTAAACGTCACATAATCACCATTTCTTATGCTTCCACATAACTGTTGTTAAAACAGGCAAAATTTTTCATACAGTTGTGCCATTCAGTGCAAACAATATGACTGTATAAACTAATAAGCTTGGTTAAACTAGGATTGTGTTTTCAATTTTATTATAGTTTCATAGTTAAGTAGAGATAAAAGGCGGATGCTGGAATGTTGCATTAGATCCAAAGGTCTACATGCAGTGCTCTCAGATACAAGGCTCCTCACTGACAAATCCATAATCTAGAAACTAGTCTGGGGATATTGGATGAGAAGGCACTAGATAGGGATTTTATGCACAAGTTTTCTAGTATTTCTTGATTACTCTACATTACATTAAGTGGTACTTCTGTATGGAGAGTTTTGCCTGTATTAATATCAGTTATGAGCAAGCATAAAAATGGTGATCATCTGATGTTTAATGGTTTAAGACGATATATGTTCTTAATAGAGTCTGCTAAACGACAGTTATTTGAAAAGCAATGCTAATTATTATTTTTAAAAATATATATACCTATATACTCACACTCAAATATAAAAGTAATTAAACATACCTCTTTTAGTTCCATTAAAATTTGTCTTTCTACTAAAACTTCAAAAGGTAATACTATAATATTAATAACATTTCCCTAAAATTAAAAAAAATAAAACATTTAAATATCAGTATATAACATATTATCTGACTGATTTTTCATAAAACTTAGAACAGATATGCCCACATTCACAAATGTGTATAAATTATGTTTTCAGTTGCAGCTATGTGTAATAAAATATAAAAAAGCCGTAAAATACCAACGATGTTTCTACACAATAAAACAATTCTCTCAATCATATGATTACTATTTTATTCATCAGAGGAAAACTTTTATCATGTTAAAACATCAAAATTTTTATTTTATATTAAACACAGTATCTTCCGAAATCAGAAAATGACTTATATATAAGACATCTTTTGCCATTAAAACACTAATTTCAATAAATGTAAAATAATAAGTTGCCAGTTAATAATACCCTACATGTAAGTTTAAAATTATTATAACATTAAATGATAACAATAATAATAATAATAATATATAAATTAGACAGTAATCATTATCAACTGATGTCACATTGGACAAAAAAAAAAAAGCAGAATCGTAATTTTCCAGTAGTTGTATATATCGATAGTAGTGGATTGCCTACTTATTATATATTATGTAAATTGATTAATCAAAATTACTTCTTTACTTATTTTTTTTTTTTTTTTGATGTCTTGTTTCATTTAATGTTTGTGTAATTTGGGTTAAAGGTAAATTGAAAATTGCATAATTTTTGATGATCAAAAAAAGTGAGTCTTTGTTAGACTGATTATTTATAGCATTTTTTAAATGATAGTTGCTTTTCTTTTAACTTTTTTTTACCAGTGTATGATTTTTGTCATTCACTTTCAATTTGATAATATTTCCAAAATTTTTAATCAATCTGTTTACATGTAGGTGGAACATAAAATGAAACACTGTATTTATCACTAAATAATTTTTATTAAATTTGGATTGCATACTATTTAAAAATGACACAGGTATCCTTTTTATAGTAATATTGCAAAATTTATTATTAAGCTTATTTAATGTATGTAAAATTTGTCTTCTATCATATCCTATCTGTAAGTTTTTGAATAAATCGTTTAATATTTTTTAATTTTCTCACTTTTATAATTGCATAACATTTCATTACACAATAAAAAATATTAAAGTTAGCCATTTTATATATTAATGGTTCATGTGATAGGAAAGTAATTATATAATCTTGTTTAATAGATTTGACAAGTAATTTATAATTTAGCCATTTTAGTACTATTGGGTCATGTGAGATCAAATGAATATAATCTTTTTAAATAGATTTGACAGTAATTTATAATTTAAATAATGATTTTCTCCAGACATTTGCAAGTCTAAAAACTCATAATTTTATTTGATATAATATAATTTTATTGATTCTTGAGAATTAGTCTTGCAACAAGGAGCAGGTATTAGATCTGCAGTGTCTTTTTACATTCCTATCAATTCACTGATAACTTTGTAATCTTGTGATCTGACCAAAATAATGTGTACATGAATCTTGTACACAAGATTTTCAAAAAAGTAACATGTAGACGGATCTTCTACATGATAAATTTGCAAGATTTACAAAGTTATTTGGCAGGTTGACACAAATGCAAAAAGGCACAGAAGGTATAATACATGCTCTGTGTTGCAAGATTAAATATAATATTTTCACACACAACTAAAAGTATAAAAAACAATAAAGATATGTATGATTTTGAGCAAGAAATGGATAGTAAAAAGACGATTTAAAAAAAATGATTTGTCATACACAAATCTATATGACTTTCACACTAATGGTAGAATATATGACTTTAACACTAAAACTATAAAATTTATAACAATATAAATCAATATTAAAAACAATATTTCACATGAAAAAATGGATATTAAAAAGGCCATTTTAAAATAATTTTGATTTGCCATACACATATACGACTTTCACACTAAAAGTATAATATGTGCATTTCACACTAAAAACTTTAAAATTTATAACAATATATAAATCAATATTAAAAACAACGTTTTACATGAAAAAAATGATTTGCAATCTTAAAAAGTACATTTTCTTGGCCTCGGAGTGACTCCCAAATCTTTCTTTAAATATGCACAAAACAATCACTAAATTATTATTTTTTTAAAAATATTATTTTAAAAAATACATAAAGTATACACATAATCTACTTACTATGTAATATATAACAACAATTATTATGTTGAAACAAGAAATTTAACATTTACTTTTACCACATGAAATGAAGATCTCAACTGAATATTTTTACGCTAAAAATGGAGTTTTACTGAACACATGATTACAAAATATTTCAGGATTTTTCACAGAAATGCCAATAAATGTAATTTTTTAAAAAAAGATAACAAAAAATCCCAACACAATTGCACAAAAAAGACACCACTGCTATCTGAGATGTGCACATAAAAACTCACAATATGTTTATTTGAAGACATTTTCACTTATGGCAGGATGACTTGCTGTTAAAAATATAGCACAACATCCATTTAGGTATTCAGCAAACTAACAGCTAATTTTAAAAAGGAGTAAATGCATAATGTTATTATTTTATTTTTGTGTTTTCAAAAATTATGAGGTCCATTTCTCAATAATTATTTTGCTTCAATTTGAAAAGATTTGTAGTTCGTCACAAATCAATTTTTTACTTCAAGTTATCTGTTAATAGTAAATATATAAAAGCGTTGTTTTACCTTTGCTTTGCTAGAATGATGAAGTTTATTTAGCAGTAACTATTTTATTTCAAGTCTAAAATATTATAATTCGTCATCTATGAGAGATTTATTTTTATAGCTTATTAATCAATGTCAATACATTATTTATTTATTGAATGTGATTTGAAATTATTTCATGCATTGATATGTATGTATACCTGTCTGTTGTTTAATCCATTTATATAATTGGTGAATTAAAAGTAGTCCTATTATTTTGTATGATTTTCATGATTCTTATTTTTGAAATTTACTACTTTTAGCTCCACCTTCACTTGCAATTCCTACTGTTTTTGCCTTTCTTTTGTATTGAGGCTTAGGCTCTCACACACTAATGTAATTTCCACAACTTCATCAATAAACCAAACTTCTAGCCATCTTTCCAATTCCATCATTATATTCATATGACTACAATTCAAAAACATGCATTCAAAATATAGTAAATATACTTATTAATGAGTGAATGAAAAATAAAATTATATAGGTTATGCAATGATTAAATTTTTTTGTCTCTTCAAGAGGTGTATTTAAAATTTGTGTTTATGGGTGGAAAAGTTGTTAATTGGCTGAGACCACTATAAAATCATGTGACATCAGATGCTCCTGCAACACATTTTTCAAGTAGTATATTCTTCTACATGCAAAGCTGACAATAAATAAGTTGAGATGCCAAATATGTATTGCTTTTAAAACTAAATAAGTTCAAGGCTAAGACATTCAAATCTTGTATTAATCAGTCTCGAAGATTCATATAATCTCTTTGAGCAAGGCATTATGAATTAATATTTTATTATTTACAAATTATCAATGGTTAAATATTATTAAATTAGATACAGAGTTCATGGAACATTGTATACCTTAATGAGTTATGGTTGATTTTTTTACGAACATAGAATTAAAGGATCAAATACATTATTTTGATAGTTGAAGGCAGGTCACTAATCTGAAAAGGAAAATAATTGGCAAGTGTACTCTATTCATTTATGCCCAGTTATGATTGTTATTTTAGTAAAATACTATTTAGTGCAGTAATTAAAACAGAATGTTATTTATATACAGTGAGAAGTAATAATAGTTAAAAAAAATAAATTAAAAGTAATGAATCGGTTTATAAATAAGATTTTGAATTAGACAAAAGTATGATAATTAGAAAGGTGTACTGTTCCGTTGACTCATTATTAAAGAGAAGTTATATTTGTAACAATATAAATAGATTCCAATTAGAATCATTTATATTACAAAAACAGCCTTGTTATAATATTATTGAAGTCAGATTAATAACATAATAAATTGATTTATAAATTATATACATAGCAAATAGCGTGAGTCCTAATATGGGTATGATATATATATATATATATATATATATATACCCATATTATATATATATAAGTGCTACATATATATATATATATATATATATATATATATATATATGTAGCACTTAATTATATTGGTTTAAGTAAATTAAAAGAATATTTTGTTCATAGCTATAACTAAATGTATTATGTAAAATTAAAAATAATAGCCTAATGAAATTTATTTATGTTTTATATACAGAAAGAAAAAGTCCCTACACCCCCAGAAAAAGAAAATGTACAAGATTTTGTAAGAGACTTAACAAAATAAACTGCTTTATATTATGGTAAATTTCAGGATAAGTCCATATATTTTATTACAGAAGATAAAGCATTAAAACTGGATAAACCAGAGAATGAATTTTAATGTTGGATCATAATTTTTTTCATATCTTTAAATCATCGCCAATGATAGTTATTTTATAATTGTTTGTGAAATGTTTTAACTAGTTGTTCCTTTAATTAGGGACAAAGTTACAAGAGTTACTGCATCAAATATAATCTTTAATTGGTTGTAGTTCTTCAACATTTGTATTTTCTTGCAGCAACAGCTGCATCACTTCAATATCGGCATTTTATCCTCTCTTTCTGGAATCAATCTGCACTGCCTTCTCTTATTCAAAATTAAAACTATTTTCTTAAGATCTACTTATACCCCAAACTATGAACAGCATATCTGATCATTCCAAGTCTTTAAAGTTATTTATTTTTGTCACATTGATAAACATGTTTATCATATTAGACAAATTAATTAACTCTGTATCAAATTTTTATATTGGAATATGTTACAAACACTTTTTATCTCAAATTGTAATACGAAATTTAATTTTATAAAACTGTTTTTTCTTTCAAATTCTTGGCTATTATATCTGGAACACATCTAGAGATATACATATGTAAAATTAGAATTAAAGATGACCGAGTTATATTATCTACACCTTTGTTGTTTTCCGGTAAGCATTTGGTTCAAGTGACAAAACAAGTATGTGATTCCAAAATCCCTAAAGACATTCCATACAAAGAGCTAAATTGTATCTTGAAAGTTTATTTCAAGCCAAAAACTTCCAAATAGAAGACACACCTGAGATACATAATAAGAAAACAATCATTATATGAGTATTATTAAGATTAAGATTTGCGTTAAGAAAACTTGGAAAGAATGTCATATTACTTCTGATTTGAATGACTTGGTAATGGATCAACTTTTATTAGCAATGTTGGATTACAATTTCAGAAAAATCTTACCATGTAAGTGATACCTTATGTGCAAAATGGCAATAGAAAAATGCATTGCATATGATACAATACCCATGCATTAGAAATAAAATAAAATCATAACAAACAGATATACAGGTTCTATATTATGTGACAGTTTATTGTAATCACTTGAAAAAATATATAGTGATTTCTACTTATTATTTATTTTTAGTTTATCTTTATTGCAAGTAAATAAACGTATCGAGTAAGATTCATTTTGTGTCTATTGTTTAATTAAGAAAAGTGTTGATGCATATACAGCTAGTAATGTCAATAGTTCTCTTGTATATAACGGTAGCAATAGTAGAAAAAAACAATTAAAATAAATCATATTTCCTGAGATTAAATAAGTAAGCCAGAATGCACATAATTTTAGTCATGTGGTTGGGTATTTATTCCAACAGAAATGACTTAAATAACAGAATAATGAAATTTGGAAAAAAAATATTTACATATTATATATTATGCGGGAATGTAAAATTAAAATAAATAAGGCTTTTTATTATTGCTGACTTTACCTTGTAGATTCCTGTAATTATATATTTCTCAGTGACAACAACATCCTATAAAATGTAAAAAAAAAGACTTAATATATTATTACAGTTTAATAATATTTTTATATAAAACTTCATACATTTTTACCTCTGGACTGTAAGTTTTATTTGTCGAACTTGGTAAACTATCATCTGCACCTGTTTTACTATCTTTGATAGATAATTGACTTGTTCTGCTGGTTATATTGCTAAGAAGACTTGATTTATGAACCCTGAAATGTTTAGGCTGTATAAGCCATATGTGATGGTTCAATTCCAATTCATATTTCACTTTCCTGCATATTTAAAAAATGTGATATATATATATATATAAATTTTGAATCAACTAATAACTATGAATCACCTATATTTAAAAAATGTGATATATATATATATATAAATTTTGAATCAACTAATAACTATGAATCACCTACTAACTATATAAATCAATATTGGCTCATTATTCAAATATTTAAAAATATATGAAAATATATTTTATTACATCAGAAATATTTAGGTTATGTTTATCTAATTGACAAGGATTATAGGTTTAGAACAAATGCTTTTACTCTTAACATTTATAATATAATTATTTATTTATGTAAGTAGTGTATTTATAAATTGTTATCAATTTTTTTCTATTTTCTAATGTCACATGTCAAATTCACCACTATAAGAAAGTAATTCCACAATTAAATAAAGAACACTGGGGAAAGGTCCAGCTGCAGAAACTTCCACAAATACCAATTACTTAATTCAATATTATGATGCTATGTGCTTTCATGGTCTGTCAATCCCTAATATAGTTTAAATAAAAAAAGCATACTTAGCAATATTAATTTAAAATGTAACAAACTTTTAGATATTAGCAATGTTTAATAAAAAAAACATATTTACATTAAATCTTAAAAAACGTTAAAGCACTCAATTAAAAAAAATTGTGCAAATATTATATTTAATAAAATGTTACAAAAATGACTGGCAATTTTGTATTCTGACATTAATAAAGCTTAAAAAGTATTACAATTTGTCAGATATTATCAAAAAGAATATATATATATATATATATATATATATATATATATATATATATATATATATATATATATATATATATATATATATATATATAGTAACCTCCCTAATCTATCTGGTCATTAACGAATCGTGTCGTACATTTTAGCGACTAAATTCTCCTATGCAACCTATCATACTCTCATTATCAAGAATATAAGCATAAAGATAACAAAAATGTAAAACTAACGAAATGATTCCTGTATTAAATAAAACTAGCATGAAACTATAGATATAAAGACGATCACAAAGTGATTAATAAAGATAATAACTTCTGGTCAAACCAGCCTTAAAATCCACACAAACAAAAGGTGATGAGTTAAATTTGATATTTAGCCAATTAATAAATAACTAATAATTATATCTCCGGAATGATTATGAAATTAAATTTATAAATGAAATGATAAAGAAATTATGATGTAGATGACTAAATGGATGATGGAAAGAAGTAATACTTAAATGGTGGAATGAAATGAACCTAAGAATGAAGAGAAAAGAATGAAGATGTTTGAGAAATAATGAATGATTAAGATGATGATAGAATAAGAGTTAATGAATAGTTAAGATGATAAAAGAATAAAAGTTAATGTATGATTAATCAATTATGGTAATAAGTTAATGTCAAATGAGAATGAATAAATAAAAGAATGATCAAGATGAAATTGAAGAACAATGTTAATGACGGAGACTGAAATCTTAAATTAAGACCTATTATGGTATTAAATGGTAAAAAAAATAAGTTAAATATAAATAGGGATTTCAAGCTTGACACAACCAGAATAATTAGCATGAAGTTAAAACAAACTATACATTTTATGCCAAAATAAGTAATTTACATATTAAAGCTTAGCTAACTTTCATAAAACAGTGAAAGTAATTTATTTTAAGTTTAACTATAATTAACTAGCAATAAAATTTACTACACATTTAAATTCTATCTTGAAACTTAACAACTCATTCTTCTCAGGGTTCAAACACTCAAAATCATTATACAAAATATAATTGGGTCAGTAAGAGGGATTTTACCACTACCCAAACATAATGCACATACCAGCTCTCAATATAAACTCAATTCAAGAATTATATTTAGCAGTTACACATAAACTTTATGACTAACATAAACTTTAAAATTTATGACTAGGAATGACTTTTTAATAATTAAAACAATAACTAACCAAATTCCTGTTACTAGATAATGATAGATCATGTGATCAGTATCAGTGAATAATAGCTCTGTCTTTAACTAAATCAATCAAATCAATATTAAGTTTATCTTTTAATCTATTACTTAAAATAATCTGTACTCTAAGATACTAACATTTTGATTATTGTGTAATGATGCATTAGATGTACTAATAAATCATAAGACAATAAAATTATTATGATATAACATAATATATTTAATAGTACTATATTGGTCGATGATGATTACAATTTATAATCTCCCGATAGGTTGATAGCAATAACAATAATAGTGTATATATGTGGTAATTAGCAATAAGACTACATGCAACTAAATAAATTTTTAAATACAACAAACTTTATTTACAATATTTACAAATTTTTAATTCACAGACGTGGCATGAAATAAAACTAATATAGTAAAAGAACTTATGGATGGGAAAATACCTGGTCTCCCATTGACTATATACTCAGCAAATGATACAACCTGTTTATAAAATGATATTCAAAATATCATTTATTACTCTTTAGCATATTTTAAGAAATAAGAAAATAAAACTTATTTAAGTTGACTAGCATTTAAATTACAAAACTAGCAGTATATTTAGAACTTTAGGATATGCAACAAATTTAAATTTAGAATTCAAAAAATTTTAAAGTATTGCATTCTCCTAAAGCCTTTTCTTTTATCAGACTATGATAAGGGAAATCATCATATTCTGTGCAATTACTAACTTATTTAAATTTGAAATGAATAAGTTTAGTGCATTAAAATAAGAATAGACATCAAAAGTCAAATACACATAGGTCTCACTAAAATATTACCTATATACACAACTCAATTATTGAATACATAATTGATCTTACCATTCTATCGTCACATCATTATTTGATGAAGATGAATCCATGCTGCCAATGTGCATCTCTTACTTTACATCTAAAAATTCTACAATTACAAATATATCTTGGTTTGGTCTGTCTATAACTGATGATGATCTTACAACATCACAGAGCACTATTATAATTAGGCAAACACTATAGCTAGACCAGTGTTCCTAATCTTAACAATATCCTATGCTTGCTATATGATTTCGATCTATTATTCTTCACCATACATGGTGGAAAAACTAACTATATCATCATGAGGGATTTAACACCAAAGAGGGAGGCCTTATAAAAACAACATGACAGTTGTGTAGTAATATGGATAATTTTAATACCTCTCTCAATGAGTATACACGTGTGTGGGCTTTGCCTCATCACATAAAAAAAAATAGAATTCAAACCATGGACATCCTTTCTTTTATAGATTATTTATGCTAACAAGCATTAATTAGTACTTAGCCTCTACCAACTTTCCTCTCATGAAATCAGCAATAGGTGACTCTCCATCAACCCATGCCCAATATAAATATTAATCTATTTGATGCCATTCTATTGGAACATCCTATTAGCTAAAACTGTCACTAGTCATTCTCAATATCATAGCAAGATAAAAAAATACCAACAATATCAGTGGAAATCTACATATTCCATTTTACAATATAAAACCATTAATGTATCAAGAGACAAACCCAAATACATGTCAAATGATCGTTAATCATTTTAGAAGGACAACTATACTTTTGTTAGAGAGAGCACAACATATTTAAAAAATAAAGATCAAACTTGCATTTGTATTCAAAGTGGACAAGTTCATTTCTATACAAAATTACAAAATGAAAAAGGCTTATATCAAATTTTCTTTTATATAAGAAAATAATTCAGTCATTCTAGTATATATATATATATATATATATATATACTATAATACCTATATATATATATATATATATATATATATATGATAAAATGTCTGCCTATTCACTTCTTGAATAAAATACATTAACATCTGTTTTAAAATATGAGAGAAGTAAATATTTTTATCACTCTCTCTAGATAAATGATATATATATATATATAATTTCCTGTTTTCCCTTAACTAAAAAAAATAACTATATATATATATATATGCAAAACTATAAAACAATAGAATACTAGATTAAATTTTAAAATTTTTTACCAAAATCCTTACACAACCATGGTTTCATCTACTACAAATAGACCTTCTCAAGTGAAAATCAATCTAAAGGAAAACACACACACACACACATATATATATATATATCTTCCCATAATTCACTACAAATTCCACCTTCCCTTAATATCAAAAGAAGTCTTCATAAGATTGATAGCCTCAGAATCAAAGAGTTTTATCATCAAAGTCTCCTTTATTCTTCTTTTTAACTCATTCTTTTCATAAAAAATAACCGAAGCATTGTTAAACAATATTCTATGACCTGTATTCAATTCATGAATATATAAACCTGAGTTAAGATACCTATGTTTAACCCTACTTATATGAACCTTAATCCTTTCATTAAGGCTAAATTTACTCTGACCTACATAAAATTTACCACAACTACATGGAATTTTATAAACAATACCAGGAATAGACCTACTATCAATAGACTGCTTTGAACCATTAAGTAATGAATTCAAATCATAACCTTTCCTCCATGCAACCTTCATTCCACCTAACAAATGACTATTCCTATAAACCAAATTATAAATTGATGCTTTAAATGGTAAAGACATATAATCATCATCCTTACCAACAAAATTCTTATCATCCAAATCACGATTATAAACATTATTATTAAATACCACTTTTTTAATAAAATCATGATTATAACCCAATTCTACATATTCAGCAGCAAATTGACTTCTTTGAATATCAGCATCATTATTAAAATTATTAAGCCTTTTATTCCGACAACAAAAATTCATCAAAGACATTTTTTTATATATAAAAGGCTGATAACTATCAGGCCTAATGATATTTCTCAAATTTTTAGGTTTTATAAAATGACTACAAAACAAAACATCATTAACCTTCTCAACATTTAAATCTAAAAACTTTAATTTTACAAAATCAAAACCACCCCCCTCAATTGTAAACTTAATACTAGAATCAAAATCATTCAATGCTCATAAAAACTCTTCTAATTTCTCTTTCTGAATAACAAACAAACAATCATCAACATACCTAACAAATAATTTAATAGAACATGAAAACATATTAATAATACTATACTCCAAATAATCAATATAGACAGCACACATCAATGGAGAAATGACATAACCAATAACCCAACCTTCTCTAATCTTATAAAACACATTATTAGACATAAAATACATTGAATCCTCTAACAGCAAAAGCAAATCATGAAAAACCTTAATCTTATCTGCAGAAAAACATTCTATTTTTTTTAAAATTGAAAGAAAAACATCAATACTTTTCAATCTATTAACCAATTGATACATATTTTCAATGTCTAGACAGTTTTGGTGTTATATATATATATATATATATATATATATATATAATATATATATATATATATATATATATTACACTTTTTTTTTCTTTAACTCAATATATATTTTTCATGCCACAGTAAAACATATATATTTTAAAAAAAAACAAAACTCCTCAATAACACATTACATAAGTAATATACATAACCCAGCAATAATAAAGATAAATAAAGGTACATTTTTATCCATTAAATTTTTATCCTATTCGACCAAGTTATTCCATCCTGGTGAGTAAAAATGATAAAATGGATATTATGATGAGCAAACATTCCAGATAATGCATATATATTTTATTATCCTGTTTAATGCTTATATAATAAGGCAATATTCAAAGGTCTTTAAGTGTATTACAATTAAAATCAGTTATCCATTTTTCTGAAGATAATTTTCCTTAATATTGTATATGTTATCATAGTCTTCACAACAAATCTTTTTTATATACTTTTATTGATTTATTCTGTAAGTGTTCCACATGAAGTAAAACAAGATTATTTATTTATATTTAAAATCCAAATAATTTTCCTTAAAAAAAATGAGTAGAATTTTATTACACTTAACACATTTATCTTTTTTAAAATTCTTTGTTAGTTCTATTTTTTCTTCTACAGCAATATATGTCACAATCTTTAAACAGTTGGGGTATTTTTAATATTGTAAAACCTTATTACAATGGCATATATTTCTCAATAAAACTTTAAAAGTAAATATTTATTTCATTCCATTCTTATTGGCAAATTATGATGTGATTTTCAATATTAGAAAGAATTTATCCAATTATCACAATGACATCCTTAGCATTTCAATTAATTGGTAATTGATTATTTCTTTCATTACATAAGTTCCAGCTATAAAAAAATCAGCAGATCAGAACAGATAATAAAATCACACAATTATTATTTTTTTACTTTATTAAAAGTTAGATGATTTAAAAATGACTTTGTAATTTATTTGCTATATATATCATAACACTTGTTTTCAAAATTATCTCAAATTATTATTTTTTTCTTGATATTTCAATTTACAAACACAATATTGTTCTATTGAATACTAAGAATGGTGCAAAATTCAAACATTATCAACTTCTTTGTTTACCTATAAATAATTTGTGTTATTTTTAAAAAAAGAGATTTTAAATATGTTAATAATATAAAAGTAAAAGCTTACTTTCTCTCGAATTTTCCTGGGTTTGAAATAAGATTTATGGGAGACAGTTATGATGTGCAAGGTTTCCATTTCTTTTCCAGTATAACTTCTCAGAATTATCAATCAATAGAAGAATGGTGTTTAAATGACTGCAAGGTTTTGAAATTTTCTATTCCAGCATTTGTAGATAGCAAGATATTATCATTTCATTGAATTGGATTCCAGAATTTTCTGATGTTTAGGTTTTTTTCTTCCTTGTTTTAGATCAGACTTGAATTCTACGGTTGCTTAGTTCTTGTTTTTCTTAATCCACCCCCTTATAACTTTGTTTAGATAATATATAGCTTGTTTTACAATAAATTCTGGGAGTAATTTAAACCAATAATCTTGGTATGCATAATTAATATTACCCCCTCTGTCTTTATTTTTAATAATTACTCATACTTATTCAAGACAGCTTTATGTTCTATACTAAAAAAATATGGTTAAGTAATTTACTATAACAATTCATTTTACTAGATTTACAAATTTGATTTAATTATTTATTTATTTCAATTGCTATTCAACAATCATAAAATAGCAATATATTTATCTCCCAAATAATAATACTTTTAAATTGTTACTTTAGTTTAGTCAGAGCTTAGACTGGGTTTGAAATCTCATCTCCACTCAAGAAAATTTCCCAGTGCATTTAAAACAATCTTTATTGAAAGCCACTTGTTAAGATATTAATGCCAAATATTTTATAATTTATAATTTTGGTTTATTTAATCCAGTAACCTAAATAAAAGGTCATAATATACATATATATATATATATATATATATATATATATATATATATATATCCATATATATATATATATATATATGATGGAATTAACATCCATTATGTTGTCTTTATAAAATACTTTAATATAAAAATATAAATAAATATTATAGACAACTATATTTGAATTAATAATAAATTTATTTTGCATCAAATCGATTTTCATTCAAAATGAATCTTCTCAAGATGTTGGAATAAATCAAAAAGTCACATAATTTATATTAACTTAGTATACACTTATTGTTCAAACCAAACCTTAAAAATTATTAAAATTTTTAATGTTTAATTGACGACTTACAATTCAACTTCACGGATTCTTGGAGCAAAATTCAGAAACTAGCATACTTTGACCTTAATGAAAAAGGCTTCATAAAAATTATGAAAATTTAAAGAATACAGTTTATAAAATTCACTATCAACAATCAGAAGACATTTATTACAGACATTTATGTGATTGGTGTCTTCTGATTGTTGATAGTGAATTTTATAAACTGTATTCTTTAAATTGTCACAATTTTTATGAAGCCTTTTTCATTAAGGTCAAAGTATGCTAGTTTCTGAATTTTGCTCCAAGAATCCGTGAAGTTGAATTGTAAGCCGTCAATTAAACATTAAAAATTTTAATAATTTTTAAGGTTTGGTTTGAACAATAAGTGTATACTAAGTTAATATAAATCACGTGACTTTTTGATTTATTCCAACATCTTGAGAAGGTTCATTTTGAACGAAAATCGATTCGATGCAAAATAAATTTATTATTAATTCAAATATAGTTGTCTATAATATATATATATATATATATATATATATATTCAAGGAGTGCTCCAGTAAAATACCAAATATAAGAAGGATATTTCAAAATGTAAATTTTAATTTAGCTTTAATAAAATTCACAAATTTGTATAATATTTAAATGTTCTGTTTAATTCACATTAAATCTTAAAAAAGTTGTTAAAGCAACCAATTATTACTAAAATGACCAGTCTCCACATTAACACTTTCAAGATGATTTTTTTTCTAAAGGACATGAGAATATTTTTTTGCTTTTTTATATTTTTATAAGTCAAAATTATTTTCTATATATGAAAATGTAAAAAAAAACATCAAGGGGTTGATGAGAATGGTGTTATATATAAGTATCATTAGTATTGTGTGGTACTTTTATGTACCATCATGTCTATACAAAAACTTTTTTTGAAACTATTAAATATTTTTATTGTATATAATATAAAATATTTCAGGAATAATAAATTTCAAAACATTTAAAACACAGTATTTTATTACACTCTTGAAAAATTGTCTTGATATGTTTTTGGATTTTGTTTTCCAGGTATCTTTTGTATCTTCTTCTCATTATACCTTCCACTAAAAGATATACAATACATTTTCAAATAACAATATTTTTCTAGATCATCTTTGTTTCTTAGAAAAATTGATGCACAGCTGCTGTTTTTCTTCCATCGGTTATCATTTCTTCTTCCAGGGTGCTAGAAATTACAGATTACAAAAAGGGATTTTTTCTTTGTCTTCTCTTCATATATATATATATATATATATATATATATATATATATATATATATATATATATATATATATATATATATATATATATATATATATATATATATATATATATATATATATATTGTACCCTTTTGTTTAGGTTAGGATGAATTGTTTATATCAATTTACTATAAATTTTAAATTTAAAAGCTAGTTTAGGGGCATGAGGTATATGTTGGGTTGATGATCTTTTTAAAAACTCTAATTAAAGTAAATAGGAGTATTTACTGTATAATATTGTGTTAATATTTTTTTAAAAACAGTCAACTAAAGATAAATTATAAAATTGTATGGTTGGAAAAACTGACCATAATAAATACTGCATTAACAAGTCTTGCAAATACATGTTGAAGGTAAATTTTAAAAGTAATAACTTAAAGTTAAGTAAATAATATATTTGAGTAATAAAAATTAATATTTAATAATTGAATGTAGAATATTTATTTATTAATAATATTGTGGTAGAACATAAATATTTGATTTTATAATATTAAACTATTATTTTAAAAGTTGTTACATTATATTATTTTATTTAAAAAATATTTCTTTAAAAAAATGAATTATTTAATTTATTTTCTGCTAAAATTATAAGCATTTCATCTGGGTTGTAAGTCATGTGACAAATAGATATCAGTACACACATGCTTGCGGGTTTTTTTTTTAGTAAGATTGCAAAACTGTTTTAAAATTCTAATATAAAATTTAAAATATTATATTTGAACTACCATGAGATAAAATAAAATTAGCTAGTAAAAATCTTAAGTTGTGTTTTTTTATTATTTTAAAAAAGAAAACCGAATGTAAGAAGTAAAATTATATTTTTGTTTTATTTTGAAAAGTAACAACATTTTAAAAAGTTAAAGGAAATTATAAATATTACAATATATTTTTAAAAGTTATTTTGAAGTGTTTGGAAGTTGTAAATAAAATATGAAAATTAACTAGAAATTAAATAAAATAATATTTATGTACCTACTCTACTAATTTAATAATGTGATAACTAGACCTAAGTTAATATAAAAAATCAAGACATAATTATGTATACTTCTATGTTGAATTTTCCTTTACATAAATAAAAATGTTTTTATTTAGCTGGACGTCTTTTAAAAAAAAAACTATTGAAGAGCGATTGAAATCCCCAATCTTTGTCACTAGGGTTTTTGTTCCAACACTTGATGACGAAACTAGAATTTTTCTTCCCTGCAAATGACTGGATAAATGACTGACTGATGCATGTGTAGAATCCTTCCAACATGAATGGAGTTTTAAAATAAAATGATAAAATAATAAAGCGACATCTAAAAAAATCTAAAAATTTGCAAAATTAATCATTGATCACTTCTGGAAAAGTTTACAAAATAATAGTTCATAATGTCTATTATCTGGAACAATGATTATTAAAATAATAAATAAACTATAATATGAAAAAATAACACTTCAAAGGTTCCTTCCTTAGAATTTTATGCTGGCTTGGTAGTGTCTTAAATACGGTGACTTGAATTTGGATATCCGGATATTTCTTTTTGCGCATATTTTTTTTTAATATATCTTTTCCAAATTTAATAATTACTTATTGTTAATAGTCCCATTATTTATAGGGTTTTATTTGTCAGGATATTTATTATTTCTTTATCCAAGTATAGTTATTTTCATCATAATTTCAATTATCGGTTCTTTTAAACAAATCATTGTAACATGTACAGTCTTATAAAATTATAGACTTATTAAATACACTTTAAATACTTTTTATTTAGCTATTATTTTATGACAGTTTTTAAAATTATCCATAATGTTTTTTTCAAAAAGATAAAACATTTTTATCTCCATAACTTTACTTTCCTCATAAAATTTATTAAGAATTTTGTCGAATTATTTATCAGCTTCTGACATGACTATCTCACTAATAGAAAATGCATTGTTAATTTTAATTTCTGAGTAGATTTTTAGTTATGCTCTCCACATAATGCCCAATATACATCCTTACTTAATAAAAGAGTTCTTCTTGTTAAAACTAGTAATACTATATTATTAATTATAAATTTTACTTTTAAAATCTTTTTAAATAAGTAAGTATTACTTGTTGGTATTTCCATATTTTAATTTGAAGTTGAATTAAGTTTTGATGAAAATTCTGGCAAGGGATTTTAACTTTTAGCACTGCATCCTTTAGATAAAACTTATTATAATTTATTTATAATACTCTCTTTGCAAAATACTTAAAATTGGTATTCTTATTAGTTGCAAATAAATTATAAGAGAGCTATTATAGCACTGAATTTACTAATAAAACAAAAAAAATTTTAAAAGAAGCAAAAAATTTTAGTAAAAATCACCACCCCTGAACTAACTTTGCATCAGTATTTATATAAAAAAATACATCATTTTATTGGTAGATTATGTTTTTCATCTGATAACTTAATTTGCATATAACTTCAGTATCACACAGCTAAATTTAAAAATAAAATATCACTCATTTTTATTTAAAATATTACTTAAAATATTAATTTTAAATCAATTTTTGTACTTTATTAAAATTAATTAAACATTTTAAAATGACTTTTAGAAAACAATATTTATCAATTTATTCCACCCTTTATTTTTAATGTATCTATTTTTAAAGTAAATATTTAACTTTTACTAATTACATTCATTTTATAAAACTATTTAAACACTTTATAACAACTAATTTAATATTTGCTCTTGTGATAGATAAATAAATATCTTCAATTCTATAGTGTAATTTTTTAAAATAATTTTGAAACTGTTAACACAAACACTAGTAAGCACATATGTATAACTGTATACATGTCACATGACTTACAACTGAGACAGGCTGTATCAAAATTCTGTCTGGAAAATATCAAATGTTAATTGCAACACATTATATTAAATAAATAATATAATAATAAAACTTGGAATAATAATTTTGAAAACAGAATCAATTATAAATTTTCCTACCACAAAGATTACTTTTAAAACATATTATATTAAATATAATTATTAGATATAATTTATACTTTAAAATATAGTATTTATTTAATTACAAGATTTAGCTATTAAAATTCAACATTTAAAATATATTTGAAACATTTATTGCTACATTATTTATTATGGCCAGCTTTCCCAACCATATGCCATTAATATATTTAGCTTTATTTAACTGTTTTAATGTTATTTAGCATAATTTTAGGCATTAAATATTTTTATTTTGCTTTAAATAAATTTTTAAAAGATTATCAATATAATATAATTGTTGTACCAAGAGAACATATCCTAAATTTAAATTTTTTTAGTTAATTGCTATAATGAATTAATTCTGACTTAAAGAAAAGGGCACAATATATATATATATATATATATATCAACAGATGACATTAAAGAAAAGGGCACAATATATATATATATATATATATCAACAGATGACATTCTACCAAAAACACAGTCAAGCGTATGTTTACAGAGCAAGCATTCACTATCTCTAACTTTAATTCCACTTTCAGATCATGATTTCAAGCTATTTGCTATCATCAGTGAAAGACAGGAATAAGAAACCAGATCTAAATACAAACAGAATTTATGAAACAGTTTCTATACAGCTTGCTATGCTGAGTTTGATGACATTACATGTCTAAAAGATTCATGCTTACAAGAAGAATAGAAACTGTTTCATAAACACTCAAGAGTTTGTGTTTAGATCTAGTTTCTTATTTCTGTCTTTCACTGATGATAGCAAATAGTTTGAAATCATGATCTGAAAGTGGAATTAAAGTTAGAGATAGTGAATGCTTGCTCTGATGTTTATGTAAACATACGCTTGATGGTGTTTTTGGTAGAACATCATCTATTGACATAAATACAAGCATTAGCAAGTTTTTAACTTGTTTTTTGCTTTTCATAAATGTACATTTGAGGTCTTTCTAGCACTGATATATATTGCAGAGGCTTCTACTATGTGGTGATGCTGAACTGATATCAGACCCATATAGCTATCTGGCTTGCTATGCTGAGTTTGAAGACATTACGTGTCTAAAAGATTCACACTTGCAAGCTGAATAGAAACTGTTTCATAAACACTCAGAGTTTGTGTTTAGATCAAGTTTCTTACTCCTGTCTTTCACTGATGATAGCAAATAGCTTGAAATCATGATCTGAAAGTGGAATTAAAGTTAGAGATAGTGAATGCTTGCTCTGACGTTTATGTAAACATACGCTTGATGATGTTTTTGGTAGAATGCCATTTGTTGACATAATTACAAGCGTTAGCAAGTTTTTAACTTGTTTTTTGTTTTTCATATATATATTGTAATAGTTTCTAAACTGTTAAATTTGTTATTTCAATTGTAATTACAATTTTGTTTTTAATTAACGGACATTATATATATATATTGTAATATATGTATTTTAATTAACGGACATTATATATATATATTGTACCAAAGTACATTGATATTTAATTAATTTAATAAATCTTACCTTTTAAAAACATAAAATTGAAAGTATAAAATGTAAACTAAAGAGCGGGGGGGGGGAGATTTATTATTAAATAAGAATAAACTGTAAACACTTTTTAAAATGATAAGATTTTTTTTTGTGTAAAAAGAAGGAAAAGTCTTATAATAAAAATGATTTAATATTATTTTGTTGAATTTATAATACAATAATAAAGAAAATTCATTTTATCTTATAATAAAACAATTAAATATGTGCATGTGTGTGTGAAGTTTTCAAGAAAATAAAAGCAAAAAGCTGATAATTTCATGAGACAAGAGAGGCTGCTGTTAATAAAGTTTTCCATTGTTTAAAACAATATAAATATCCCAGTATTTTGCTATTTGGGACTCTCTCTCTCTTTTTAAAAATAATTATTGAACCAACAAATATAACAGTTATTTTAAAGTGTTATTTTTCCAAACATGTTGCACTGTTAAATCATCGCAGTGTGCAGTAAACCAGAGCCTCTCTATGCATCAAGATCTGCAATTAGTTTGGAAGGAAACCATGGCCAAATAAATTAAATAAGTAGTGGAGTGTGTGTATGCTAAATGAGCCATGAAAATCATACAGTATCACAGGATCCAAGGAGGAGTTGTTAACCGGTCATAAATAATTTTAAAGAAATTGTATTGTGCCGTGTACATCATATTGAACTTATAAAATCCTAGGTAATTATTGACTTTAATATCCTCTCATTCCTGATTTTCCTTTTAAAAATAAAAGATAAACTGTATTAAATAAACTTTAAACTCTATGAATTAATCTTTAAGAAAATAAGACTTTAAACTTCATGAGATAATATTTTGGAATAATAATAATAAACAATATCAGCTTCTATATTGAATAATATTTAAAGACATGGAATGCGTGAATGTGTGAGTTTAAAACTAATGTAATGTGTATATTTTATTTATTATGTTGATGTATTAAAATGCTTATTTTAATTTTAAAAAGAAAGTGTGTGCATTTTAATTATAAGATAAAATGATTGATTTATTTTAAATAAAAGAAAATACTTAAACTATTTTTCTTAAAATATTTATGTTTATTTTTTAATATGTGTAAGTAAGTATAATAATATATTTTAATAAAGTGGGGAGGGAAAAAATCTAACCATTGATAATAAATAATAGATTTTAAAGTTAAGGGAATAAGAATATTATAATATTATTTTAAAACAAGGATTTGTTGTTTTAAAGATGTAAATGTTTTCTGTGTTTAGTATAATAGTATTTATTATTTATCTTTAAAATTGAAGTATTAGAGAGGACTTTTTCGTTGTTAGCTAGGATGGTTTGTTTAATTATCGTGGTATTTTTTTAAATAGTACTAGTAGCTTTAGGCGGTGTATTTGATATACGAGTTATTGTTCTTTAGAGAGTGATTAGAAACTGATTGAGATAGCAGGGATCTCAGGTACCAAATTGGGCTGATCAGATGGACACATTAATTACACCATAATTAGCTGGCACCTAAAGGGTTTTTCCTTCTTGAAAAAAATAAAGTGTTTATTTGGTCAGTGTTGGTTTGGTAGTTGAGTGTTGGTGTTGTTGGTAGTTTACTACTGATAATAATTCACACTGTACCTGAGAACTAAACACCTTTAAAGATGGGGTAATTTAGTAAGGCAAAGCAAAAAAAAAAGTAATAGTTGATATTTTTAGTTGTGGTTTCGTCATGGTATTTTTAGTAAGTTGAGGTGTGGAAGGGAAGGTGGGCAGTTCAATATATATATATGTAATAAATAAAGTTTGATATATATATATATATATATATATATGTAATAAATAAAGTTTGACATCTGTATTCATTTCACAATATATGTAATATACAAATCAATTTATATATCAAAATACAGTACAATTTATATAAATTAAATTCTTTTAGAAGTACTTTCGACTATACACTTTGTAGTCTTTATCAACTATATAATGTTGAATAATCAAAACGAGACAACCCTTAACAATACCCATAGTTCAATTCAGATTTCCCACAATTCTGTTATCTTAACATTTGATGACTGGCGATTCATTAACATTTGACGATTTCTTGAAATCAACATAGCCTCTTTTATTTTACGTTTATTATGACAACGTTCAATTTGAATAATTTTCATATTTTTATAATCAAATTTAAATCCATATTGACAAGATTTATTATGATCAAATATAACAGTTGATGAAGGTTTATTTACATGTTCCATATTGATTCTCTTTTTGAATTCTATTATATAAAAGCATATGTTCTTTTATTCTCTTCTCAAATGTACACTTAGATTCACTAATGTATTGTAAGCTGCATCCATATATCAATCTATATATAATAGAATTTTGATTAAACTTTGAATTTTGAATTTTAGAATTATTAAGCAATCTATTTATGTTATTTGTAGAGAAATCGTCAAATGTTAATGAATCGCCAGTCATCAAATGTTAAGATAACAGAATTGTGGGAAATCTGAATTGAACTATGGGTATTGTTAAGGGACACTAAAGATGTTACAATGATATTCTCAGTTCCATATCACATCTACTTTTAGTATGGTAGCTCATAATTTACTTAAAATATTTCAATGTAATTTAGACTAATACATATTCATTACATCTTCCTTTGCAGGCCCCATTACACCACAAAATTCAAACTCAGGGATTTACTTAATTATTGACCAAATATGTCTATATATAAGCATAGATATGAAAATATTGATGATGATCAATCACTTAGGAGATCAATGCATAGTGATGATGATCATCATCAAACCTGTAATGGTTTAAATGCATAATGATAGTGATGATTAAACTTTTAATGGTGTAAATGCATAATGATGATGATGATCAAACAGAGATCAAATGGGTTTTAACAACTCAATAACATTTATTAACAATCTACAACATATAATAATAAATATTTACAAAAAAATATTGTTAACAAGAATTTTCTTCTATCATTTTGATGGCTTAACACAATAAATCTCCATGATCCAGATTTCATGATAAAAGTCTGTCCTCAATCAATCTTTATTTACCCTAGAGAGGACAAAATAATTCAAAGTACAGTATATACAAAAGAAAAAGCAAAATGAGAGTTCATTAATTCTAAATCTACCCCTTTAATATAATTATTACAATGATATTTATAGGTTGGATAAATATATTTGTAACTATTTTTTTTTTTTAAAGTCCCACTCCCATCTATATGTCTGTGTAAGTCATAGTAAAATTAATGAAATTAGTTAAAGATAAGAAAAAGTCCATTTACTCAAGTTGATTAATTGTGCACTCAGAAATAAAACAATTACAAGTAGATATTAATAAAAACTTATTAGTAAGTAATATAATTTTTTTTGTTCTAGAGTCTGCATTTAATGTTGATTATATTAAATCCTTATTTGAAATCACTTTGATGAATCAGTGTTGAATTTCCAGAGGGATCTGTAAATTTACTTTCATTAATAATTATACCTATTTATTGAATATGATTCCTTTCCCCATTTATATATCAACATATCAATACATATCAATTAACTGCTCCCATTTTAAAAATGCAAATGGCTGAATTTGAAGATGAAACTTGTATACACAAAGAAAAAAATCACAATACATGAAATTGCAAATATTAAAATAACAAAATCAAAAAAAAATAAAAAAATCACATGAATCAAAAAATATCTATCTATCCTAAGGAAAGCAAGCATTTGTCCACAGTTAAGAGTTTATAAACTTGAATGCCAATCTCGATGCATAATGTTCTTGTTCACCAACTCTCTCAATATTTATATATTTCACACTACTTGTTTAAAAGCAAACACATACCCATTATCTCTTCTGAACATATATCATAAATGGTGTTTGTCTTATAGCTAAAGATGCCGTTGGATGGCGCCATTTTCATGCTAAACTATAAAATATGAACATTCACGGGCAGTTGATTTTAATAATTTTTCTGTGCTTTTTTGTAATGTAAAAATAAAAACAAAACAAAATCATCTTTTTTAAATATTATTTTTTATTAAGGTATACAATTTAAATGATAATAATAAATGTAAAATAAAATCAACCAATTACAATTTGATTCGTGTTTTTTATACCCTATACTTTTTAAATTGTGTTACAGCTTTTTTTTATCAATTTTCTATCGGATATTTTTTTACTTGCGTTACAGCTTTTTTTTTTTTTATCAATTCTCTATCGGATATTTTTTTACTTGTGTTATGACTTTTTTTGATGTTGTTTAACTAGAAAATAATAATCATAATAAAAGTAAAAGTTGTTACGGTTAGATTTATGGTTAGTTTAGGGTTAGTTTAGGGTTAGGTTTAGGGTTAGTTTTAGGGTTAGTTTTAAAGTTATTTTAGGGTTAGGTTTAGGGTTAGGGTTAGTTTTAGGGTTAGTGTTCTGTTTGTTTGTAATGCTAAAATAAAAAAATTCAAAATCGTAACCGTACTCGGACAGAAGAAAGAAACTCAAACTCTTTTAAACAACAACAAACACATAAAATGTCTTCTTTACTTATTAAACATGTTTATAATATTTGATTTTTATTAAATTTACAAAAAAACCTGTACATTTGGCCTTTTTTTACTGGATATTTTTTTCATACCACTCTTTTTTACTTCAAAAATATACAGATGGTAGAATCTTTTTTGTCTCGTGGAATGTTACTAGCAGTATGTTACTTGATACGTTACCTAATTGCAACTCAATAAAAACATAGATATTTAACATTTTCCCAAATAAAAGTTCAATAAAGTATGTTGTAAAAAGTCTTATAATTATTGTTTTAAAATATCTGAACATTTCAATAGTTTAAAATAAAAAAAACAATGAAAACAACATTTCTATACAATTCAAATACAAACTCTCTCATCAAGCCGTAATTATTTTATAAATTGTGCGAATTTGGAAAATGTATTTGCTGCTATGCCACATACATGCTGTACTGCGATGCGACATCATAGCCTGCATTCTGTAGCACAACAAAAATGTATTATAGAAAATGCGCGTTTGAATGTGTCAGCTGCGGAAACAGCATTTGTATGTGTTTTGGTGCGAAAACCGTGCCATAGTGTGGCATCTTTAGCTAAAAGATGACTACCGCATAAATCCATTGAAGATTGATATTCACCAGTGCTTTGTAAAATAGATTTTTTGATAGATAATTTTATACTAACATCGAAGCTAACAAATTTGGTAATTTCTGTGATACTTATAGATAGAATCACTATATGAGCACTGGCACCACTACAATATGTGTTTGGCAGCATTGTTTCCAAATTAGATTCACTGGAATGACTATTTATCCCATCCTTGGAGAAATGTAAGATCCAAAATGTGGAATATTTAGGCCTGAGCAGGATTTCAGCAATGTAATAAAGTTTGTTACCTTGTGTACATTCAAAAATAAAACCAGGTAAATTTTTTTAAAATAATTGTTTGTCACTGTCCATCTGAATAGGAAATGATAATTTCTTCATCCGTTTTACATGTAAAAGACCAATTTCCAATATCTAAACATGTTGTACCAGGTGAAAATAGATTAAGTGGACTAGGAATATCATGCTTAACTTGGCTACACATGCTCTGTAATTTTTTGAACAATCATTCATGACATTTTGAATCATCTGAGTTATCCTTTAAGCTACCACCAGAGTGTATTCTAATAAATGTTTCATTGATAATAAAATCAAATCAGCCAAAACTAATATTGGATAGTTCCAAAACTGCAGCATCACTCCAAATATGATGATGAGCAATATACCAATCATGCCAATGGTAAGGTTTACCAGGCAAGATTTCATTTCCAACTTCTGGTGTAGTTTTTCCACCTTCTTCATTGTCCAATACTGTGATGATTGCTTCACGGTCATCCTTTTTGTCTTCCATTTCTGTGGAGATTATTGGGAATTTCAATATTTGCATATCTGTATTAGCTGCTTTTTCATCTCTACTCTGGGTTCTTGGCTGATGTCAGTCTGTTGCATTCCAACAACTAAATGTACCTGTACTCAATTGGGACTTGATGTAAACTTATGGGTGATGGCTTTATTTAAGTGTTTTATATCATGACCTAAGGTTTCTATCTCCATATTTTGATGGTTATATTTTTGTTCCAACTCTGTTTGAATGATCTGTAGTTCCATCTGAACTTTATTTTGGTGCCTCCATTGTCTTTTATGTATTTCTTCCTTGAGAGTTTTGTGGCTTTATCACATTTTTTTGGTTTTCATATCTAGCTGGTTGGTGATACTATCTTTAAAATCTTCAAATGGTTTAAGGAATTAATCCAAAACTACCAACATCATGTTGCACTACTCAACCTTATTATTCTGAATTGAAAAGAGTTTATCTAGTCCAAATCTCTTGCATTTCAACTGGGTTGAAATCCTTCCTGTTCCATACATACCTTTTGTATAAAAATCTGTTGACTTTTGCATGTCTCATCATATTTTACATGCAATTGTTCCCGGATACTACATTTAAAATCATCAAATCATCATCGTTATCTCATATCTTTTTCATCAATTTTCTTCTTCATCTATAACATTCCTTGCTTCAACTCAACATTGTCTTTCTAAACATTTTCTAAATTTTAGAGATATATGTCATTTATCTTCAGACAGCTTAGTTTTAAATTGTTAATCTTTGTTTTCATTTGTTATTTCATAAACATTCCACATCCCTCTTCAATTCTTCCTTTATTTTACTTATATCAGCCTTGGTTGCCATTTTATCCATCTTACTATTTATATCACTCTTCACTTCTTCCATATATGTTTTATATTAGCCTTTATGCTGTCCATTCTTCTATTCATATTATTCTTCATTTCATCAATCTTGGTTGTCATATTTTATATTCTATTACTTGAAAAACCCCATAATCATGGAAATTTGGCCAAATTATCTTTGAAATAAAGAAAGATAATTTGGCCAAATTTCCATGATTATGGGGTTTTTCCTAGTCTGAGCTAGTCCAAATTCAGGTGCTTGAGTGATTTCACTAGTAAAGATCTCCTGAATTTGAGAAGTTCTTTAATTCCTTTTCTGTACATGTGGAGATTCTTCAACTTACATAATAGACCACCCCAGATACATGGATCAGTGTAGATCCTTCCTCATTACTGCTAGCATCATTTACCATCTCACTGTCACTATTATTTTTCATTACTTTAAAATGTTATGATTACATAGTACTTTAGACTATAAATAACCACATGCCATAGTGTATCATGTCATCCCTGAACATTTGCATTTATTTTTAACCTCCCTTTTTAAAAAATCTACTTTTTAGCCTATGTCCTTTTACACATCTAACTACTATTTTAGTATCATTTATAATTAATTAACTATTTAACATCTGTCTCTGTTTATTGTTCAATCCATTATATTTCAAATTTCAATTCAATACTTTGCATATGATTTTTTTCTTGACAGATTTATTTAAAATTGGTTTATGTTTATGGGATTTTTTTTGTTAATGGAAGTGTTAGTTGTTTACGATAGTTTATAAAGTCATTTGGGTTTATGTTGATAAAAATATAAAATAGGATGTACGTTTACAAACAAAAAAAAAAATTTTAAGACATCAGTCCAATGGCTGGACCTCCCTTGCAACTACAGTATGTTGATGTCTAACATGCTGGGTGCCAGATGTATAGCCACAGCACTACTATTTCAGGCCACAAAGTTGATGGTGCCAGATGTAAACCCAAATGTAGTTGATCATGCAAAACATTTTGCATGCTGGACATAATGGTTTAGTAACTAGGATTCAATACCACGTGATTTGCTGAGCCAGATGTAATGGTCCATGTAATTCATCCAATCTAGGAAAAGAAAAAAGTCACACCTAATTACAATCGGAGTTTGGGTCCTCAGGTAGAAGGCTAGTGATAATGCAATGAAACATATAACCAATGATCACATCTATCTTTAATTGACTGGCTCTATACCTACTTACTAATATCAGATACAATTTAGGTTAATTAATCCACCCCTTTTACCTCTTTTCAGTACCATTATGCCATAATATGCGAACCCAGGAGGAATATTGCCTTTGACTCTCTTAACAAGCATGATCAAATACATGAAGCAACTTCCACATCTATATAGGTTAAAACTAGCATTTTAAATATTTAATTTATTTTAAACCTTATATAAAAATAAAATAGGAGTTTGTGTGTGCATATTATGATTAATTGCTGACCATTGATTGCAATGATTACTCAATAAACCAGAGAAAGGAATAATGTAAACTATTTAACATTTGTTAACCATGATAAAATCAACTAAATATAAAATATTTTAACATTAATCAAAAAAGAATCATATATATACATATGTTACATATGGATATCTACCATTCTCCCAGTTAATAGTTTTATAGTTCCCTTCCCTTACTCAATGGTAGAAATATTTTTTATATGTCAAAATGCGCTGACCAGGAAGCGAACCGGGGACAGCTGCTTGGAAGGCAGCTATACTAATTACTAGACCACCAATGCTTGACTAGAAATACATTATGGCACATTATTTACAAAATCATTAAATATACAAAAAATATTAGTGATTTAAAATGATCATGTCTAACTTACTAAATTAAATATCCATTATCTCATTCATAATAACAATATTGTGATTTATTCCTGCTGAAAATGATCTATTTGATTTAAGTCTCCCAATCTAAGGTTAATACATATGATAGATAAAAGAATTTTCACTAGATAATTAGTCATTCACACTGAAATAACTTATAACAATTGTTAATCAACCATATTTAATATTGAATTCTGTAAACTATCAAGTGTTATAATTTAATCTGAGTAATATATATATATATATATATATATATATATATATATATATATATATATATCATACGATGGAATTAACATCCATTATGTTGTCTTTATAAAATACTTTAACATAAAATATAAATAAATATTATAGACAACTCTATTTGAATTAATAAATAATAATAAATTTATTTCGCATCAAATCGATTTTCATTCAAATTAACCTCTTCAAGATGTTAGAATAAAATAAAAAGTCAAGCGATTTATATTAACTTAGTATACACTTATTGTTTAAACCAAACATTAAAAATTATTAAAATTTTTTTAATGTTTAATTGACGACTTACAATTCAACTTCACAGATTCTTGAAGCAAAATTCAGAAACTAGTATCCTTTGACCTTAATGATAAAGGCTTCATAAAATTATGACAATTTAAAGAATACAGTTTATAAAATTCACTATCAACAATCAGAAGACCGATCACACAAATGTCTGTAGAGTTGAAAGAAATCAGATAATATATATATATATATATATATATATATATATATATATATATATATATATATATATATATATATATATATATATATATATATATATATATAACTTGTTGTTAAGTGGCTAGAAATTCGATGAGCTAAGCAAGATTTTATTTACAACAACACCTAGGTAACATAAAACATCTCTAAACTAAAGTGGAATATATAAAATCCATTAGACAGAAATCATTTCTTAGATCTTAACATAACAAATGTGTTTCAATATTTTTTTTATGACTTTTACCAGCTCAGATTATATTATTAATTTAGGATGGCAATTCACTCATCCTTGCATGAAATAGATGATGAGATGGTGGTTATAATAATACTAAGAAATCACTAAATACTATGAAATCAATATTTATTTATGGCCTTTAAACATTTATCTATCCCATTAATTAAAACGTGATGATGACGATGATGATAATGATAACAATAATGGTTTCAACCACAGCATTAGGACTAAGCCTAATCTTAAAATGTAATTGTTATAAAGAAATTCATAATTATTACTTAATTTTAGTATATCTAATTAAATCTTAAATAATCAATATCAACCATTGATGATGAATGATCACAATGAATAAAGACTATTATCAATAACATACATATGCCTCATTTAATAAAACAATTTAACATTTATTAACTTATTACGAAAATCTACAAATAATTTAAAGATAAAACCGAAATTTTATATGAAATAATAATGAGAACAATAATTGATTATCTGGCAATCATAATGTTAATTTTGAATTATTCCCCTTTTCCCATCAAAAATATATACATAAATCTGGATACTAAGTTTGCTAAAGTTTTGGATTCATAAGAAAACATTTCATAAGAAAAAAAAATATTCACTCTCTTTTTTTTCTCCTTTCTCTTTCGCACACATACTTTTATAATCTAACAGGTAAAGTAGAATGATAAAAAAAAATGTTAGTAGAAGTGAAAGAGCAAGATTTCCAGAACAAATTTTAAATTATTTTTCTTCCCCTCTCTTCTACCCTCTGAAATGCTATACTTTAACTTAAAACAAAATCTAATATTTCTAATACCGCCTATTTTTCTTTCTTTACATTCACACACCATTACATATATGCAACAATTATTATATTATTATGTATGTGCATGTTTTATCCCCATAATAACAAAAATATTATTTAAAACAAAATAATAATAATAAAAAGTTACATATTAATAACATTTCATAACTTTAGGTTAATAGACAATCATAATTTTAGTACATATAAAATCATTATTAAGAAATTCTTGTTTTCAATTGATCTTGGTTATTTTAAAAGTTCTTTAAACAAAATTATACCACTCTGTTGCTAAAGTTTTACTAAGTCTCTGATATTCTAAAGAAAATATATAAAAAAATTATACTACCAGTTCTATTCTTTGTAGCAACTTCCAATGAGTCAAATTTATCTTGTTTAATGTCTATATTTCTGCAGTTACCATTTCCATTTTACTTTGGAACACTCTTTCTTGAGGTGTATAATTGTTTGATGATAATGATTCTTTTGAGGTTATTTGCTTTAGTGGACAATTTGGAAATCATTATATTAACTTTTCTTCTCTTCCTGTCAAGCATGATTCTATTAGTGGATGAAGTACAGCAGTTGTTTTCACATTTAAAATTTTCTTGGGTTTAAACTCAGTTACTGGAACAATTAATTGAACTCAATGATTTAACATTTATCAGTAGATGACTCTTTTTTTTCTGATTTTAAATGCAGGTGAATGTTTTCTTCTTTCTATTTAAAAACATCTTATTTTTCTCAGTCAGTTGAAAGGTGTAAAATATTATTTTTCAGACAAGACATCTCTTTTTTCCTATATGATGTGCTGGCTGGATGGTCTGCTCAACAGATGGAAAAATATATTTTTTTCCTAGCCCACCATCCTTATATTTTCAGCATTCAAAACTTGATATAAAAAATGATTTAAAATTGTAATTTTTGTAGTGTTGAAAATGTTTGTCCTTTTTAGTTTCAATATTTTTAGAATTCTCTATAACAATCTCAACTGATTTTCCAGACTGCTTTTATATCCGATTTTTTTTTCTATTTTTGGACCACCTCTTTTAATTAGATTTATCTTATTTTCAACCAAATTGTTTTTTAGTTGAATAGTATGACAAATCTCAGTATCCTGATTTTTAGACAAACTTTTGTTTTGAAGGAAAAAAAAAATAGTCTTAATCCTTTTTTACACCTATGTAACATCTCAAATTTGAGCTTCTTTCTTTTGATCTTAAGATGAGACATTTTTAAAATTAGACTTCTCACATCATCTCTAAGTTTTTCAACAGAAAAACAACCCTTATAATACAAAAAAAAATGTTGAGTAAGAAAAAAACCAATATAACATATTTTCTTCTTTTTCTCTCAATATTTAATAAATGTAGATATATTTATATGATGTAACACACACACTCCACCACTCAAATCATGTATACACTGACATTAAATAATCTAATTGCTAGCTGAGTAATTCTAACCCCAATATTTAAAATCAAGTCCCTAGCTTTTCAATCCAAATTACAATTATAGAAAAGCAACAATAGAAGTATAGAATAAGATATTAAATTTTAGCCAGTGTAGGTTAGTTTTAAAAAAAGTTAATATGTATAATTTAAAAATGACTAACTAAATAGCTTTTATAACACAATGCCTATTATATATGTGTTATTACTTTACTTTTTAACAAAAAAAAATAAATATTGAATATTTAAATGTGTGCATTACTCTTTTTGAGTTTTCTATCAACACACAAACAAATAAAGAATATAACTGTTGCCCCACTCTCTTTCTGTCTTAAGCTTTTAGAACTGGATTTTGTAGGGTTTAAATTTGTGTGCCCTACAGCTTCCTTTACTATATAAAAATGTGATGATGATTTTTGTTCCACATTTTCTTTCATGCACATTGCTACACATTTAGCTAATGACTAAATTGTAATGGCACAACATCCCCCCTTCGAATAAAATCATCAGCACTTTTGTTTTAACTGTATCTAATAAAAAATCATAACCAATAAAATAACACTAATAATAATAAACACACTAATAATAGTAATAAAAAAAACTACTTGTAACCATCATCTAGATGCCTATCAAATCCCCTTTTCAGTAGAAAACTTAAAGGTGATTTATTTGGACATCTTTGTCAAGCTACTCTGATGAAGTAAAAGGGATCAAACTCCTAGCAGTATAGGTTCCATTATTCCCATCAAGAGTAGCAAGCATAAAAGCATTCTCTCCTATTTTCTTGGTAATTTGGAATGGCTTTTTCTTTTCAAATCATATTTTCTTGGTAATTTGGAATGGCTTTTTCTTTTCAAATCATATTGTGGTCTGCATAACATTGCACATGTACATTCAGTCCATTTTTAATATTTCCATTTTTCATTTTGACTGGGTACTTATAAAATCTGTCTGGAGGATTTATTTTAAGTAACCTCCGAATATAGAATCCATCTAGAAATACTGACTCTTGGTACCAGACATAACACAACCTTAAACTTTTCAGAGAGATTGGCTCTCTATACCATACATACTTTATTTTAAAACTTTCCAGAAAGATTGATTCTCTGTACCATATATAAGGTATCTAAGTTTTTCAGAAAGGCTGACTCTCTGTACCATATATAATTCCTCCTTAAATTTTCCAGAGAGATTGATTCTCTGGGCCATGTATAATTTATTTTTAAATTTTCTAGAAAGACGACTCTCTGTACCATACATAAGGCACAACTAAATTTTCTAAAGACATTGATTCTCTGTACCATATATAATGGACATTTAAACTTTTCAGAGCATTTAAATTTTCCAGAGAGATTGATTCTCTGTATGATACACAATGTACATTTAAATTTTTCAGAGAGATAGATTCTCTATACCATATATAAGGTATCTGTAATCTATTTAAAAATATAGATTTTGAAACCACACATGCTGGTTAGTTACTAGATTGAGAACTACAGACTGGTGCAACTTTTGTTCTCTTTCAAAACTATCTGGTTTCATCTCCCCTCTTGCCTCTCTTAACTTTATCACATCATCTGGTGCATGAAGTTTTTCCTGTCACTCTCTTCTTTTTACTTCACAACCTATCCTAACCTTCTCTTTGGTCATCACCTCATGTATTCTTTTTACTGAGAGATTAAGTATTATGGCTACTATTGGCCTTTCTACTTCTTGGAGCCTATTCTCTATCAGCATACTAGTCAGTTTATTTATTTCTTCATCCAACTTTACATTCCTTTCTCTATTATCAGTAGTCTGACTACCTAGCTTATCTTTTAACACTGGTAAGCCCTGACTACCTTCTATGATACTTTCTGTAGTTTTCTCAATATGAAGTTTTTCAATCTCAGTTTCCCAGGCCATGATCATCCGGTTGTTGCTCTCAATAGAGTTATCTATTTTTGCTTTGAGATCTTCCCTCAAACTTTTTATATCTTGCTTACTATCTTCTCTTAGACTCTCTATACTATTCTCCATCTTTTGTTCTAGATTTACCATACTTTTCTTACTATATTCTCTTAGACTTTTATTATTTTTCTCATTATCTTCCCTTAGACTTTTAAACATCTGCATTATCATTAATTTCATCCCTGAGAGTGCTTTATTTTCTACCTGAATCTGGCCAACTTCTAGCTTCTCATCTATTTCCACACTTGAGACATTATTGCTACTAACTTTAGAGGCATCTTCCTCTACTTCCTCTCTTCCTTTTTGTTTTTATAAGAAATCTCCCTATTATCTTCTTCAGTATAAAAACTATCAGTGATCTCTGGGATTGGGACACCTTCCTCTTCCATAACATCCTCAGTAGTATTGTTTAGTTCACTCATTTTTAAAATCATATATATATATCCCATCTGTACTTTCCTGACCACCAAAAACCTACACATCCTTTCCTTGTCTGACACCTATCTTTGACTAACTGAGTGATTTGCTTTTCACCTTATCATGCATTACAAATACAAAAAAAATTTAATATCCTTATTTGATGATTCACACAACAATAATCTATATAGTGCATGTCTGTCTGCAATAGCCCAAATTATACACTCATCTATTCTCCCAGAGATCCAACAGATATTGACAGTCCACAGAATGATTGGCAGCTCACAAACACAAGATAAAAAAAGAATTCAGTCACAGCACTACAATCACACAATGCATCCCGATCACTCAGAAGATCATTCCAATTCGATCACTATTAACTACTACAACCCTTGATTGAATGATGCAAACTTTGTTGCAATAAAAGAAATATTTTTTTTAAGTCTTAGGGGCTAAAATAGATAAACTACGCCTTGCTCTCTCTCTCGGAGTCCTACGTGGCTGGTATCAAAGGATGCCCTGCTTATTATAGGATACAGAAAACGAAGCCTTACTCACTGTCTTGGAGACTTATAGGCTGATATCATGGCAGGACTGCTGTTAACTGCTTCATGATAAAATAAGAATAATGTATAAACTGGATTGAAAAACTATGCCGTGCTCTCTCTCTTGGAGACTTATAGGCTAATATCATGACAGGACTGATGTTAACTGCTTCATGATAAAATAAAGATAACTTATAAATTGGGTTGGAGCAGTGAATGGGTTTGATCATTCATGGGTTACATGAATACATAGCATTCTCAAGGCAATGACAAAACTCTCCACTCATCATCAAAACTGCAATCTAACCAACCAAACTCCAATGATCAAATATCCAATCCAACCTCCAAAATCATAGACTTTTCTACAAAATGAACTCCCCAAACACACATGAGACTACTATACCATAATTCATCACTATTACTTTACCTATCCTATCTGGAAATAAATCATTTTAATGTTCCAAAAAAGTTCTATTATTTATTTCACCTCTGTCTTAAGTTATGATATACCTCTATTTTCAAAATTGAGAAAAAAAAAACTAAGCTGTTTTATGGCTGTACCCATTTTATCATCATTAATGAAAAATTAAATCATATTAAACATCATCACATACAAATCTGAAATAAGACTATATGGCTAAGATAATTTTGTAAGATGAAAAAAAAAAATTACTAAAAAAAATTCTCTCTTTTTAACCACACATCTCCCATCATTCTATAGACTCCCTTTTTTAGGTATATTCTAATATATCATACCTCCAGTTGGGTGTCCATTCTAACAAAATTAAAGATCAATAAGATCCAAATTTAAAATTATATTAAAATGTCAAATATTCAAATATTATCACTTAATAAACGAAAAAAAATTGTAGCTTTTATTTTATATCAAAAAGAAAAGAATTATTTAACCTGAGTAATGG
The DNA here is from genome assembly GCA_028023455.1 of Epiperipatus broadwayi. Lineage (NCBI taxonomy): Eukaryota > Metazoa > Onychophora > Udeonychophora > Euonychophora > Peripatidae > Epiperipatus > Epiperipatus broadwayi. The sequence goes on along the minus strand of JAQFVV010000284.1, from coordinate 251,591 downwards.
CTATTAAACAAAAGATCAGACTGAGTTATCAATCATATTATAACTAAATAAAGGTAGATCAAAAGAACTGAAATATAAATATTACCATACCTGAGTAGTCTATAGTAGTAAATAAATATTAAAATGATGAGTAGGAATAAATTAAACATATTTCTATAATTAGAGTTCTCAAGATATCACAATATCAATAATTATAAACAAATTATGAAGAACAAACTACTATAACTCAGGTATATGGAAATCAAGTGAGGTGAGTATACTAGTAACTCAATAAAATATCTTCTCAGGTATACAGACAGTAGATTTTATCCACTTTCATTTCTTGGTTGGATCTCAAGTGCATGTCTAAGTGAACAACAAGTGAATATGGTCTATCCGGGCACCACTAGGTTAGCTGGACCTAGACAAAGTTATATTTATAACTTTTTCACATGTACCAGGTTTGAATCTCTTTGGTACCTTATTTCTTACAAAATGTATGATTTTGATTTTAGACCCATAGCACTGTATGCACTAATATTTAAGTAAACACTTAGGTAACATAAAACATCTTTAAACTAAAGTGGAATATATAAAATTCATTAGACAGAAATCATTTCTTAGATCTTAACATAACAAATGTGTTTCAATATTTTTTTATAAGTTTTACTAGCTCAGATTATATTATTAATTTAGGATGGCAATTCACTCATCCTTGCATGAAATAGATGATGAGATGGTGGTTATAATAATACTAAGAAATCACTAAATACTATAAAATCAATATTTATTTATGGCCTTTAAACATTTATCTATCCCATTAATTATAACATGATGATGACGATGATGATAATGATAATGATAATGGTTTCAACCACAGCTTTAGGACTAAGCCTAATCATAAAACCTAATTGTTATAAAGAAATTCATAATTATTGCTTAATTTTAGTATATCTAATTAAATCTTAAATAATCAATATCAACCATTGATGATGAATGATCACAATGAATAAAGACTATTATCAATAAAATACATATGCCTTGTTTAATAAAACAATTTAACATTTATTAATTTATTATGAAAATCTACAAATAATTTAAAGATAAAACCGAAATTTTATATAAAATAATAATGAGAACAATAATTGATTATCTGGCAATCATAATGTTAATTTTGAATTCTTCCCCCTTTCCCATCAAAAATATATACATAAATCTGGATACTGAGTTTGCTAAAGTTTTGGATTCACAAGAAAATATTTCATAAGAAAAAAAAATATTCACTCTCTTTTTTTTCTCCTTTCTCTTTCGCACACATACTTTTATAATCTAACAGGTAAAGTAGAATGATAAAAAAAATGTTAGTAGAAGTGAAAGAGCAAGATTTCCAGAACAAGTTTTAAATTATTTTTCTCCCCCTCCCCTACCCTCTGAAATGCTATACTTTAACTTAAAACAAAATCTAATATTACTAATACCACCTATTTTTCTTTCTTTACATTCACACACCATTACATATATGCAACAAGTATTATATTATTATGTATGTGCGTGTTTTATCCCCATAATAACAAAAATATTATTTAAAACAAAATAATAATAAAAAAAGTTACATATTAATAACATTTCATAACTTTAGGTTAATAGACAATCATAATTTTAGTACATATAAAATCATTATTAAGAAATTCTTGTTTTCAATTGATCTTGGTTGTTTTAAAAGTTCTTTAAACAAAATTATACCACTTGGTTGCTAAAGTTTTACTAAGTCTCTGATATTCTAAAGCAAATATATAAAAAATTTATACTACCAGTTCTATTCTTTGTAGCAACTTCCAATGAGTCAAATTTATCTTGTTTAATGTCTATATTTCTGCAGCTACCATTTCCATTTTACTTTGGAACAATCTCTTTCTTGAGGTGTATAATTGTTTGATGATGATGATTCTATTGAGGTTATTTGCTTTAGTGGACAATTTGGAAATCATTATATTAACTTTTCTTCTCTTCCTGTCAAGCATGATTCTGTTAGTGGATGAAGTACAGCAGTTGTTTTCACATTTATAATTTTCTTGGGTTTAAACTCAGTTACTGGAACAATTAATTGAACACAATGATTTAACATTTATCAGTAGGTTACTCTTTTTCTTCTGATTTTAAATGCAGGTGAATGTTTTCTTCTTTCTATTTAAAAACATCTTATTTTTCTCGGTCAGTTGAAAGAAGTAGAATATTATTTTTCAGCCAAGACATCTCTTCTTTACTATATGATGTGCTGGCTGGATGGTCTGGTCAACAGACAGAAAAATATATTTTTTTCCTAGCCCACCATCCTTATATTTTCAACATTCAAAACTTGATATAAAAAAATGATTTAAAATTGGGATTTTTGTAGTGTTGAAAATGTTTGTCATTTTTAGTTTCAATATTTTTAGAATTCTCTATAACAATCTCAACTGATTTTCCAGACTGCTTTTATATCCGATTTTTTTTTCTATTTTTGGACCACCTCTTTTAATTAGATTTATAACTTATTTTCAACCAAATTGTTTTTTAGTTGAATAGTATGAAAAATCTCAGTATCCTGATTTTTAGACAAACTTTTGTTTTGAAGGAAAAAAATAGTCTTAATCCTTTTTTTTACACCTATGTAACATCTCAAATTTGAGCTTTTTTCTTTTGATCTTAAGATGAGACATTTTTAAAATTAGACTTCTCACATCATCTCTAAGTTTTTCAACAGAAAAACAACCCTTATAATAAAAAAAAAATTGTTGAGTAAGAAAAAAAAACAATATAACAGATTTTCTTCTTTTTCTCTCAATATTTAATAAATGTAGATATATTTATGTGATGTAACACACACACTCCACCACTCAAATCATGTATAAACTGACATTAAATAATCTAATTGCTAGCTGAGTAATTCTAACCCCAATATTTAAAATCAAGTCCCTAGCTTTTAAATTTAAATTACAATTATAGAAAAGCAAAAATAGAAGTATAGAATAAGATATTAAATTTTAGCCAGTGTAGGTTAGTTTTAAAGAAAGTTAATATGTGTAATTTAAAAATGACTAACTAAATAGCTTTTATAAAACAATGCCTATTATATATGTGTTATTACTTTACTTTTTAACAACAACAAAAAATATTGAATATTTAAATGTGTGCATTACTCTTTTTGAGTTTACTATCAACACACAAAGAAATAAAGAATATAACTGTTGCCCCACTCTCTTTCTGTCTTAAGCTTTTAAAACTGGATTTTGTAGGGTTTAAACTTGGCTGCCCTACAGCTTCCTTTACTATATAAAAATGTGATGATGATTTTTGTTCCACATTTTCTTTCATGCACATTACTAATAATTTAGCTAATGACTAAATTGTAATGGCACAATGTATATATATATATATAACTGCAACCATTAAATGTCTGTATTTTTAAATTATATAATAATAATTCAAACAAATATGAACAGATTGAATGATGGGTAATGCAAGTTTTTATTTTTTGTATGTTTGTATTAACAGTTGATAAAGATTGTCAGTGAAACAATTGTAGTACTTCTGGTAAAGAATATATTATTTAATTTTAAATACTGTGTTAAATATATTTGTTTGAATTTTTATATATATATATATATATATATATATATATATATATATAATCATTCAATATATATATATATATATATATATATATATATATATATCCTAATGATACTCAAATACCTCACATTATTAATGTAAGTTCCAAGATGCATTCAATTTAGTAAGTGGGCTAATCTTGGTAGGAATGACTGAGTTGTATGCTACCCTTATAATAATATGAATAATGATGATAAGCAAGGTAATAATGATGATAATAATGTGGGTGTGGCTGGTGGTTATAAGAATAATGATGTGCTGCAGACACAAATTCTGTGAAGATTTAATGATAACAAAATGTAATAAACAAATATTTAATAAACCTGATTTATATAATCTGGTATGTCAAAGATAAGCTTCTACCACACTGTCATCTAATAATGATAATAAGAAAAATCCTTATCCCTTAGCCCATGATAGTAAATCATGTGCTTGGCATCAGTTATTTCCAAAGACATTGTAACCATATGGGTTTGGCTCAATTACATTAAGCTTTATTCAAGTATCTAGTATGTAAAATTTAAAATTTTAATTAACAATAATTTATAATATATTGAAAAATCAGTGTATGAAATCAGTAATAGGTTGAAATTCCTGTTGGATTATAATTTTACAATTAAGAAAAGCTCACCAATAAATATCCTGAGAGTGAGGAAGAGTTGGAATGTTTTGAGACACACTAGAAAATCTGATAGAGTAGATATGAATTTCATAAACATTTTTATTATAAGGTCTAGTGGCAGTCATATTAAAAATAATATTTTAATAGTATTAAACCAATTTGGAAGTATGAAAATATTTAGCACTTTATTATTATTATTAAACAGTAATTAAAAGAAAAGAAAACAATATATAATTCTTCTAAATTTTGTAAACATTCTTCAAATATACTGTATTGTAATGTAACTTGTTATGCAACAGTCTAATTAGTTATCACTAGGGGGGGATATTAATTTATTCATACTGTGCAGTTATTGGTCCATTTGGTACCATAATGCTATGTAGTACAAGGTATAAATAATATAACAAAGTTTGTAGAGGAGGTTATTAAGAAAGAAAATTGGAATAAAAGGACTTCAATTTCTACACCTATAAAATAAAGTAAAAAAGAAAAAGCTGAAAAGTAACAACTTTGTGGATGGAATTGAATAAGAATACAGGATAATGTGTAATTAAAAACATGGAGTAAAAAAAACCTTAAACCTTGTATTCATTCATCACTATTTTCCATCAATTTTATAATTCCTGAGATGCATACCGGAGAAGACAGAATGACAGTTATATAGATAATTATTTGCTTCAACAAATACTACTTACAACTAAGAACAAATCCAGAAAGTGTAAGCAATTACTTTTATTTTATTTATATTAGCCAATTTTCATATTTAAAAATGATGCGTACATTATTTAGATTGAAAGGAAAAAGAAAAAGTGTTTTATTTTCGTGTTCTTTATAATAAAGAAGAAAAATATGTTTGCTTATAAATTATAATCTTCATAAAGTATAATTAGAAATAATTTTAAAGAAAAGTGTGAAAATATAAAGTAAATAAAGTAAAAAGTCATTTTTAAGTAGTATAAAGTTTAATCAATTGAAAAAAAAAATGCATGAACTTATATCCTATTTTTATTAAGGAAGAAAAATCTCTGGTAGTTTTGCTTTAGCGCAAATTTGCTTAGATATTTAAAATGGAAAAGTTACAGATTAAGAAATGCCAAGGATATTGCTCACAATTGAATAAATTCTTATTAGTATTATTAAACACAAATTAATTTGCTGATATTAATGAAATAAATAAATATTTACTTCTTAATCTTTATTGTGTAACATGTGAATTAATAATATTTTAAAATGTTTTAAAATTGCCAAGTTCATTTAAAGTTATTACAAATATCACTGTGGATGGAAAAACAAAATAAATAAATCAATAAATGATTTTAAAAAGTTTGTGTTGTAGATCGTAATAAACCTATAAATTAATTTAAGGAAAATTTTCTACAAAAAATATGGATAAATATATTTTAATTGTGCCCCAATTGGAAGTGTTTAAATTTTGTTTCACTATGCTGGCATCGAATATAATAATCACTATATATATATATATATATATATATATATAGTGATTATTATATTATATATATATATATATGCGTTACTTATGAATATTTGCTCATGGTATCAGTTTCCTTATCAGTCAGCTCATAATAATGGAACAAACTTTGAACTAAAAAGGATAAAATATAATGGGCGAAAATGTTCATCTCTTTTTTATTACCTAGGTTTATTATTGTAATATACTGTAAGTAATGTGTTATTCAGAGAATGTTTATTATTTATTGTGGTATGAAAATATATTTAGTTAAGGACAAATAGATGCATAAAGATATATACATTTATTTTATATATTTTTGTTATATTTCAAGTTTAGGGAAAATATAATTTTAATTATCATTTATCTAGACAGCGAGAGAGAGAGAGAGAAAGAGAGATTTATCTCTTACACTTTTAAAACAGATTTTAATATTTTATTGAAGGGTAAAAAACAGACTAAATTTGTCAAAGATATACTATAATGACACAATTGTTTTATTATATGAAAGATTTGATATAAGAATTTTGCATTTCTTAAATTTTGCCTATGAATGAACATGTCCACTTTAAATATAAAATATAGGCTAATATTCATTGTCTATGTGTGTATGGCTTGTTATAACAAAAGTATTATTATTATTTTTAAAAATAGTTAATGGCAACTTGACTTACATGTTGGTTTGTTTAATACACCAATAGATTCTGCATTGTGAAATGGAATATTTATGTTTCCACTTTTATTGTTAGAATTATTTTATCTTGCTATTATATTGATAAGGATTCATGATGGCTTTCAGCTGATAAGTATGATGCCATATATAATGGTATCAAATATAGTATCATTAATATTGGGCAAGAGCAGATGGAGAATTTTGCCATTGCTAATTACATGAGAGGATGATATTGTTGAGGATGATCAATAGTTAGTGCTTAGTTAGCATAGTTAATTCCAAGATAGGATGATATCCATGGTCTGAATTCAATTTTCCTGTGATGAGTTTGCCCACACATTTGTACCTAAGAAAAGGTATTAGAATTGGCCATACTATTGTACAACTATAATGTTGTTTTGTAGAGCCTCTTTTTATTGTTTTGATTCTTCATGAGGTTATATAGTTACTTTTCCACTGTGTATGGTGAAGTTTTAGTATTTTAAAATTAAATAGCAAGGACAAGATAAAGTTGGACTCAGGGACACTGATTTATCTAGTGTGTGCCTAATAGGAATAGTGTTTTTATGATGTTGTAGGATCTTCATCAGTTAAAAATAAACAAACCAAAACTTATTAGTGATTGTAAAACTTCTGTATGGCAGAGCAAGTGATGCACCCATACAATGTTGATTTATTTTCATCAAGTAGTGATTTGCTGATGGACCAGTAAGATAAGTTAACTATTGGAATGATTATGTTGTGGACATAGGAAATGTTTTGGTGTCATGTATGCATTTGACTTCTGACATCTGTCCCCACCTTAATACAATAAATCTCTTCATCTTGAATAATAATAATTGTTAAATGTGCTGAATACAACAATTGCCCTTATCATATTCTGATAAATGAAATTGCTATAGTATAATGCACTACTTTATAACTTTGAGTTTTAGATTTAAAATTTGTACATATCCCAAAGATGTAAATATACTTTTGTTTTATAATTTGAGTGTTAATTTAGTTTAAATAAAGTTTGACCTTCCTATTCTCTAAAATAAAATAATAGAAACATAGCCAATGATGATAGTGATACTATGAATATCACTACATTAGTTTGTCTTATTTATTGTGTGTGTAGGCAATGGGATAGGCAATGGGATACCAATTATTTTTCATCCCTGATTTTATTTAATGTATTCATCTTATTACATGTTATGTCTCTGAAATAAATTTATAAGTAGTGTAAATAAAACTTGTTGTATTAAAAAAATATTTAGTTGTCTGTAGTCTTATCACCAATTACCACACACATTATTATTGTTATTGACATATCATTTAATTATATTGAAATCATCATTGATCGATATAGTATAATTAGCTATATGTTGGTTTGTCATAATAATTTTGTTAAGCCCTATAATTTATGAGTACATATAAGGCATCATCACTTAATAATCAAAATATTATTAACCTAGAGTGCATATTATTTTAAGTGGTATACTAAAAGATAAACATTTAATATTGGTTTAATCAGTTTATCTGAACCCTAAGATCTATCAGTCACTGATCTTGATCACATTGTTTATAATTATTTGAGAAAACCGAAGTTGGTAAGTTATTGTGCTTAGTTATTAAAAGGTTATTCCTATTTCTTGAAGCTTAAAGTTTACAATAGTTATGGAGTTTAAAAAGTTTTTTTGGAATTACTAAATATAGTTTGTTAAATCAATTTTATATTAAGAGATGTTTTGTGCATTATATTTGGGTAGCGGCAAAATCCCTCTCACTGACCCAAGTATATCTTGTATAACAATATTTGAGTTGTTTGAACCCTGAGAAAAATAAGTTATTAATTTGCAATGTAGAATTTGAATTTAAGGTAAATTTTATATCTAGTTATTTAATGTAGTTGGATTTGAGTTATGTTATATTCACTGTTTTATGAAAGTCAACCAAACTTTAAGGTGTAAATTTCTTCTTTTGTCTTAAAATGTATAGCTTGTTTTGACTTTATGATAAATATTCTGGTTTTGTCCAGCTTGGAATCGCTATTTTGTTTAGTTTATCTTATTATCATTTAATGCAATATTAGTTTATAGTTTAAGATCTCAGTCTCCATCATCAAAATTGTTCTTCAATTTCATCTTGATCATTCTTTTATTTATTCATTTTCATTTGACCTTATTTCATTATCATAATTGATTATTCATTTATTAACTTCTATTCTATTATCATCTTAATCATTCATTAACTCTTACTCTATCATCATCTTAATCATTCATTATTCTCATACATCTTCATTCTTTTCTCTTCATTCTCAGACCCATTTCTATTTATTATTTAATTATTACATATTCTCATCATCCATTTAGTCATCTACATCCTGATTTATTTATTACTTAATTTATAATTTTAATTTCATATTCATTCCATCGATCTAATTATTATTTATTTATTGGTTTGATGAATATTAAATTTATTTCATAATATTTTGTTTGTTTGTTTGTTTGTTTGTTTGTGGATTTTAAAGCTAGTTTGATCAGAAGTTCTCATCTTCATTAATCACCTTGTAATCTTCTTTAGATTTATAGTCTTATGCTAGCTTAGTTCAATAAAGAAATTATCTCTTTAGTTTAACATTTCTTTTTATGCTTATATTCTTTATTATTCAGGTAGTGTAGGTTACAAAGGCAGATTTAGCACCTAAAAGGTGGAGGTTGTTTAGTTACAATTGCTAGACATTCTAAAAATAGGGTTACAAAGGGCAGATTGGTGCTATGAAAGGTGTGGCCAGATTCGTATATGATTCCAGTGTTCAACGAGAAGGTTACAATATATATATATATATATATATATGTATATATATATATATATATATTGTAACCTCTGATCTTGTCACTTGTTCACTTTATTATATTTATAAATGCCCAGGTGTCAATTCTATACAAGATAGAATAAAATTTATAATTGTAAATTGCTTTTAAACTTATTTAAAACATTCTTATTTTGTAATTACTCTATGGCTTAGCTCAGTTGAGGTTATAGGATATGGTCTTCATATAGGAGGCAAATAAGTTGATAAAACATCTATAAACAATAATTCTATAATGTTAATTTAAATATGTTCTAAGCATCTATTCAATACTAAAACTATTGCACAATCATCAATTATCATATTTAATATAGGATAGATAATGATGAGGATCGGGTATCTTTTTATCTACATCACCATCTATTCTAAGCAAAGTAGAATATATTATTAACCTTTTGACTGTTTGACTCGTTCTTAATCGAGGCAATTTTTGATACATATTCGTTTTAATCGAGTAAATTTGACATCGCTGTAAATTGCTTAGTTTTTGGACTACGTTTACGGTTTTAACGTCATTTTTTAGAACGCAAAAAGTTTTATAATATACTGCCATCTATTGAATTATTTTACAAGTAAAAAATCAATTAATTGATGATTTATGTCAAACAAAAACTAAGCACTGCCTTTTCACATCTTTTCTTGAATCTTATTGGCTGTTGAAATTTTGTAAACAAAAGAAAATGGAAAAGCTCCGCCTTCTCATCATCTTTTCTTGAATCTTATTGGCTGTTAAAATTTTTATATGGCTGCCAAAAATTAAAAATTTCTGAACGCTTTTGTTTTATTTTGAAAATGATAAACGAATGTTTTGAGCATTTTAAAATATTTTTTGATGAAATACAAATAAAATACAAATTATTTTCATATAATATGTCAAAAATAAATATTATTTTACAAAAATAGTTACGATTTTAGCAAGAATTATTTATTTATTGCAAAGTCGGGAAAAAAATCATAAGGAAATTATGATTGCCGTTTCTTTTCATGTCAACCGTAACAAATATTTTTAAAATTAAAAATCAAAATTTATTTTTGAACAAACTTTCGTTTATTTTTATAATGTGAGAAATTACTAATATACTTTTTAAAAACGAAACTAAAGTGAATAGAGTGATACCACCTGCAGCGAATGAACAATTGGACAGTTAAAGGGTTAACACTGTAATATGGTCATTTATCATCTCCAAACAGATTAAATAAATTGACTTCTACTGGCAAATCTATATATTTTAGGGCTATGCTATGTTAACCATATATGTGTATGTGTGTGGAAATGGAGAATCGAACGTATATAATCAAGCAATTCATTTGGGCTTTTAATTCATCAAAACATTTATTAAAAATTAAAAGATAAAATAAATAATGAATAAACAAAAAAAATATTATTTTATGCACCTTTCTAACCAATTATATTTCTTCTGCAGTAAAACCAAAATTGACTAATATTTATTATATGAATCATATATTTTCGAATATGTGTGCTTTTATAATATCTTAAATACAATGTAATTTTAAAACATACTTTTTATTAGCTTATTTATAAACTTTGATGATGCCATAAATCAATCATCTTTTATACATACTATAAAAATTTATACAACACTTATCTGTTATAATCAGTATATATCATCTAACACTAACTATACAAGAACAAAGAAAGACATGGGAAAACACTAACAAAACACTTACACCTATATACGTGAGAATTAAATAATATCTCCAAAGTCAATCTAATCATCCCTTGACTATTTCTACCTTCAACTTATAACAGACAAGGTTTTCATTCTTTATTTTTTTAAAAATAAATTTCATTAGCAAAATTAAGCATAATAAATACAATTAAAAAAAATAATAATCATTTATAGCATCACGCACACACTCGTATATAATCACCTATAATATAATTTCTAGATCATACAAAATAGATTATCATATTATAATAACATGAAGTTACAGTGTTTCATTTTTTTAAAAGAAAAAAAAAATAAAAAAAATAAAAAATTGGTTATACATCTGTTGTACTGAGTAATGAAAATATTTATCAATATCCCATCATTACATGTTAAGTTTTTTTTAAAAAAAATTTAAAAGTTGAAAGAAACATACATATTACAAAATGTCTATCCGACTGTTGACGCATAATTTGTTAAGAATGATAAGAGTTTTTTTTTATATCCTAGAATTCCATGACAGGCATTATAAATGACATTTGCATGCATTGAAATTATTTTATTATATATACGTGAATTGCAAAGTTATACAGTAGAAAATTATCCTCTTGATACAAGATTAAATAGATAAACTTTTTCATTTTAAATTTTAATTTGCAGAAGATTGATAGAAAATTATTAAAACTGAAAGTCAAGCTTTTGATTTTAGCGTTTAACAAGAAAAATTTAGCTAGCTTTATTTTAAACAATTTTGTCATTTTAATATTATTTACTTTTGGTAATACTTTAAAATAAATCATAATTACTTATCTTACTGCCATCCAGGTATTTTAAAGATAATGAATATGGATCATGACTTTGGCAAAAATTTGGAGCTGGCTTTTTTTTTGGTCTATCTCTTCATGGTTATATTACTCTAGTAGTATAATAGAAAATTCTCCATCAGTATATTATTAGAATCCTCGTGATGTTTTTCTTTATTTGTTCCAATGCTCTTAGAGAGTTATTGATTTTTTTAAGCTTTATTTTTTTAGCTTCTTCCTTGGAACTTTTTTTTTTTTACTTTTCTTCAAGTTTTAAACTTTCTGTCTCTCTTCACTCACGCCCTCTGTGTTTCTATGACAATCAACTTTGGAAGTTTGCCAGAAATATTATTTATAAAAATTTTAACAATACAACGTTTGAATGGAATAAACATAATAATAATAAAAATAAATATTAAATATTAATTATTAATTTTAGAAATGTTATTCACTATTATACAAATAATCTTTATCATTTTTAAGCATAAGATTATGAACAATACATAATCAGTAAATAATAAATAAAATATAGAAAAGAAAACTCTAATTAATACTATATCTATGTTTCTGCTTATTATGACATGTAAATTTTCTACCACATATAAACATCCCTAATGTTGTTCATCCTCCTCTTTTACTACCAAACACATAATCCAAAGCTCTACCAATCAGTACACCCAATTAAAGTTTTAATTTTTTTAAAATACTAATTTTAACTAGCAAATCTCACCACAATTTAAGTTTAATTTTCCTAAAACTCAATTTTAAATATTAAATTATATCACAATTCATTTTTCTCAGCTAATTATCTTTAGCCATTGTTAACACAAATGTGACCTTCCCACATTTCTTCCTGGTGCCAACTTGGAAGGTTACAATATATATATATATATATATATATATAATATTTACATTACTGTGAATCTAATCGGCTAATCAATTCTATTTATAGTCACATCATACAAATCCTTGTTATCCAGTTCATATTGACAATGGTAATTTTTCTTGGAGCCCCCTCTTTCTATTGATATCTGTAATATTAATAGGAAGAAGCATCCACACACAGTATTATTCAATTACACAAAAGAAACATAACAAAGGTTAGTTAATAATTAAAAATCTAACATCACTTCTGTCCTAAATTAGTGTAAATTCTTAATGTGAGATAATATTCAATTCTTATCATTTATTTCACATTGGGCTGTCCATGTCAATTTGATTGAGAAGGCAATTTGCTCTAGATATTATTTAATAACAAAAAAATGTATAACTAAATCTAATAACTTCTTACTCCTTACTCTAATAATAAACTTTTTCAAAAAATATGAGCACATTTTGCTTCCAATTGTGGTAAAAAGAATTAAAATATAACAATAATAGAAACTCAAAAACAAATCAAAATTTACGATCACTAATATTAATTAAAGTTTGATGAGTCTGCTTGAAGTGTTATTCATATTATTAGTCCATCATTTTCAAAATAGATCTCTGGATATAAATGGGACACTGGTCTCTCAAAGAGTGGCATTGTCCTGCTTGGAATGATAATATAAAAAATCTGTCGAGATGATTTTCTCTTGGATTAGGTGCAGGCATCTTGTAAAAGATAATGGATGTTCTTCAGGCTTTATAGCAATGAACAGATGAAATCACTATGCATTCATGGCTCTGGTGATGGCATTTTATTCCCTATAGTATTGTTGCTTTTAGCTGGAACACATTATATATACAATACAATAAGGATGGAGGATTTTATCTACTCCATAAGCATACTCAAAATTATTACCTAAGCCTAACTCTATGAGGCTAACAAATACTAACTAATAGCAAGATATATATATAAAATATATATATATATATATATATATATATATATATATATATATATATATATATATATATATATATATATATATATATATACATACTTCACCTGAATTAACTAAGTTATTCCTAAGAAGTTTGAAAATACAAAACGTATTCAATGTTCGAACCAACAAAATACACTGTCAAGTGACTACTATGAGAAATACTTTAAAATTAAATGCATATAAAATTCTAGGCAAGGCACAATGCACACATAGTAAAATATTACATACTAAAAATATATATATATTAACTAGTGGACTTTTAAAATTGCAAATTAAATGCAAGAATATTTACTTCTTGATGCATATAAAAATATTTTTAGTTATTATTAATATAACATTCATAAAACAAATGAATGGCTACTTTCTGATAAAATTCTTTGGTAAATTTAAAATAAAACTGAGTAAAACATCCCATTTGTAATAAACTAAGACTGTGATATTTAAATTTTCTATAAATGAATTTTTTTCTTTAAACAGAACCTAGCTTGTGAAATGCTTAATAAATAAAATAAATTCACTTGAGAATAGCAAAACATTTGCTCATTCTAATAGACATATTACATTTTAAAATTATAACTCTAATTTACCTGTATATTTATGCTAAAAGTGTTACACAAAATATATAGCATAAATATTTTTTATGGTGTCATTCTTTTTTTTTTTAAACCAATAAAACAAACAATAAAAAAATATAATAATACATTAACTTAAGTTCATATTTTAGCTCCGTAATGGTTTTTCTGTTTAAAATATGTATTCAGGTCAATTCATCTATCCGGATTCGAAGCTTCAGTCAAATATTTATAAACATGGCAATGATTTCCAAAACAAAAAATATTCAGTAGTTCTTTATATAAACACTTTCACTTTCGTTTATCTTTAAAGATAATTTTAAATATTAAAATAATAAAATATCATAAGCATAAACATAAGTTGGCATTGGAAAAAATAAATTCTTCAGCTGAGTACATGTTTTATATTTATAATCCTAGGTTCAAATGCGGAATAATTATAATATATATTTTTAGTTAACTTTCACTGTTCTTCTTTAGATAAACACATTTTTTTTTAAAATAGAGCTCATTTTTTTAAAACATTTCTTAATATTTCAAAATGCATTTTTTAAAACAAATTTCTGTTTATTTATTTTTTTAAACATAAGAGTATATTTCTTTTATAATTAAGACATTCCTCTGTTTATGAGCTAAGATCAATGGTCTTAAAATTACTTATAAGTATTGGCAACTATAACAAAACATTACTTATTTGATGGAGACAAGTTCATTAATAATATTTTTAAATTCTTTTATAGTCTTTACTTCCAAACAAATTCTTTTCATACTACTGGCATAAACAAGAATTAGTGTTTTAAAATACATATTTTCCTCAGAAACATTATTCTGTTAAGAGCATATTTACATGTATATATCATGTATTAATAAAGGAGTACTAAATTTAATGCCAATTTTAATTCATAAAGATGCTAATGCATTTCCATTTTAATATTTTAAAATGTTTGAATGTTTTTTTTTTTAATTTCTTCTTCACTTGTATTTTTAATTTGATAGGAGATATACTATAGTTTAGTGCAATAAATTCTTTAGCCATAACAATACTTAATAATTTAAGTTTTACTTCTAAATAAAGAAAAACTGAATAAATCAAAAGTAGATGAAATCTGAAATGCTGTATTTTCTTCAAACATTTTACTGTAATTTTATGCTTCAATTGAAATTTAAATTGTCAGAAAATGGATTACCTTTTTACAAATTAAAACTTCATTTCTAGAAGATGATTTTATATAATTGTTTTAAAAACATACTTTTATTTTTTTTTTAGAAAATATAAAGTTTTTTTAAAAAAATACTTTTTATTAAAAACTTTTAAGATCCAGCCACACATATAATTAAAACAACCCCTGAATGACACCTGGATTCCTGTTTTATTAATAATCTATTATACCCCCCCCCCTTGATCAATTCCTTAGTTTAAACCAATGAAATTATTTTTTTAAACTCTAATATTCTTGACAATTCAGCTGAAAAATCAATTTACTGATGTAATTAGTCTTATTATATCATACCACATGACTCCCAGCTGCAAAATCAAAAATTCATTATTAACGAACTCTATGTATTATTTTTTAATAATATTTATAAACACAATAGTAATAAATATAAAATTTAAAGTTATACCTCTCTATTAAACTTTTAAATATTTCATTGAAATAATTTTATCCAAACATTTGTTTTTTTTTTTTATTTTAAACAATATTGGAATTAATTTACTATTATTTTTTTATTTTTATATCTATGTTATTCTTGCATACACAAAAAATATTCTAACAAACGCACATTAATTGTTTAGAAGTTATTTTTAAAACTATAACAATAAAATCTTAATGAATATTTAATTCAAAATAATTTTGCAAGTGGAATGCTACACTTACATCTGATAAATATTATTATATCATTTAAAAAAAATAATTTACAGATTATTTTTTTAAATTTATTACTTAATATTATTCCAACTTATTTATAATTTCTAATTATTATCATTTAAACATTAAACTGAATTATACAGTAGTTATTTTAAAATACATTTAATGCCATTTATCAATTTCCAACTATTTCTGATATTTCTTTTAATTCAAATCATTATCTAGAATCCCTTATCAAAGCAATACTATTGAAATATTTAGATTATCTTATTTTAATCATTAACTAAGTTAATTTCCATTTTTATCATCATTATTTTTTTATATTTTTAAAATCTGAAATTTTAAACAAAAGGTTAAGCTAAGATAACCTTGATCACTTATTGGAACTAAGTGAGACTTCAATTAGGTACAATATATATATATATATATAACAAAACTTAAATATATTCCAAACAATGGTAAATAATTTATAATATAATGTAAATAAAAACTCATAAAGAAATAGGTACTCATCTTTTAGCTAAAGATGCCACTCTATAGCATGGTTTTCACGCCAAAACACATAAAAATGCTGTTTCCATGGCCGACACGTTCGAACCCATGTTTTCTATAATACAACTTTTTTGTTGTGCTACTGAATGCAGGCCGCTATGTTGCATCACAGTACAGCATGTATGTTGCATAGCAGCAGATACATTTTCCGAAATCGCATAATTTATAAAATAATTATGGCTTGATGACAGAGTTTGTATTTGAATTGTATTGAAATGTTGTTTTCATTGGATTTTTATTTATTTTAAACTATTGAAATGTTCAGATTTTTTTAAAGCAATAATTATAAGACTTTACAAATTACTGTATTGATCTTTTATTTGGGAAAATGATAAATATCTACGTTTTTATTGAGTTGCAATTAGGTAACGTGTCAAGTAATGTACTGTTAGTAACATTCCATGAGACAAAGAAAATTCTACCATCTGTATATTTTTGAAGTAAAAAAGAGGGGTATGAAAAAAATATCCAGTAAAAAAAGTCCAAATATACAGTTTTTTTTGTAAATTTAATAAAAAGCAAATATTATAAACATGTTTAATAAGTGAAGAAGACATTTGTATGTGTTTGTTGTTGTTTAAAAAAGTTTGAGTTTTTTTCTTTTGTCCGAGTATGGTTACGATTTTGAATTTTTTTATTTTAGCATTACAAACAAACAGAACACTAACCGTAAAATTAACCCTAACCCTAAAACTAACCCTAAACCTAACCCTAAACTAACCCTAAAACTAACCATAAACTAACCTTAAAACTAACCCTAAAACTAACCCTAAACCTAACCCTAAACTAACCCTAAATCTAACCGTAACAACTTTTACTTTTATTACGATTATTATTTTTTAGTTAAACAACAACAAAAAAAGTCGTAACATAAGTAAAAAAATATCCGATAGAAAATTGATAAAAGCTGTAACACAATTTAAAAAGTATACGATATAAAAAACACGAATCAAATTGTAATTGGTTGATTTTATTTTACATTTATTATTATCATTTAAATTGTATACGTTAATAAAAAATAATATTAAAAAAGACAATTTTGTTTTGTTTTTATTTTCGCATTACAAAAAAGCACAGAAAAATTATTAAAATCAACAGCCTGTGAATGTTCATATTTTATAGTGTTAGCGTGAAAATGGCACCATCCAATGGCATCTTTAGCTATAAGACAAGCACCAAGAAATATTTTCAATTATATTCATAATCATTTTCAACTCAACTTTCAAAATGGAATCATCTATTATAAACCAGAAACACATTTCAATTTAAATATCGCATCATTCATTAATCCTAACATTTTCTGATTGTCTGTTTATTATCGTATTTTTATACCTACTAATAAAAACTGCCTTTTTAATTTTTCTTTTTTTATTATCTCTCTTTTCACCTAAAATTTTTATTTTATTTATATCAAAATTAAATTTAAAATTACAATTCCTATCATGATCATAAAAAACAGATTCAGTATATAACTTGACTTCATTATTATTATCATTACATATCTGTACATTTTTCAAAACTCTTTTATACAACAATTTATGTTCTTTAATTCTTTTCTGCATATTACATCTAGATTTCCCTACATATGATAAGTTATACCCACAAAAAATTCTATAAATTATATTACTCTCATTATTTTTGTCTAACTTATCTTTTGAATTATATAACCATTCTATTTAAATTACCTGATCCATGAAATGAAACATTATATATACTATTATAAACTTTTTTTCATAAATTTTACTTGATTATTATTATAAAAAGGCAAAGAAATCCACTTCTTACTCTCAATTTCTTCATCACCAGTATTTCTATTAATTTTCTTACTAAATTGACAAAACACTTGATAATTTTTTTTATATATATTATAATTTACACTTAATAATTCACTTAAATAATTTTCAATATTTTTCTTTTTATCACATGCATATTTACACAAAATATTATTTCTATGTAAAAAAAGATCTAAAACCAGCTGTTTTATAATTATGTAGAATATACCTTCTAGTTTTAATAGATTTAATAAACAATTTATAGTCAATCATATTATTGTTCCTTGAAATTATCAAATCTAAATATTTATTACTGTTATTATATTCTTTCTCCATAGTCCAAATAAGACCTTTTAATTTATTATATTCATCAAAAATTTTAACAATCATTTCTGAAAAAGCACATATAAAAACATCACCCACATATCTCATATATATCTTAATATTTCCCATAAATATAAATTTGTTTAAAATTTTTTCTTCATAATATGACAAAACAAAACTGCATAACTATGGCTGGTTTTAGGTCTTTTTTACATAGAAATAATATTTTGTGTAAATATGCATGTGATAAAAAGAAAAATATTGAAAATTATGTAAGTGAATTATTAAGTGTGGGTTATAATATAAATTTATTAAGTGGTTTGTCAATTTAGTAAGAAAAATAATAGAAATATTGGTGATGAAGAAATTGAGAGTAAGAAGTGGATTTCTTTGCCTTTTTATAATAATAATTAAGTAAAATTTATGAAAAAAGTTTATAATAGTTTATATAATGTTTCATTTTATGGATCAGGTAATTTAAATAGAATGGTTAATAATTCGAAAGATAAGTTAAAACAAAATAACGTGAGTAATATAATTTGTAGAATTTTTTGTGGGTGTAACTTATCATATATAGGGGAATCTAGATGTAATATGGAGAAAAGAATTAAAGAACATAAATTGCTGTATAAAAGAGTTTTGGAAAATGTACTGATATGTAATGATAATAATAATGAAGTCAAGTTATATACTGAATCTGTTTTTTATGATCATGATAGGAATTGTAATTTTAAATTTAATTTTGATATAAATAAAATAAAAATTTTAGGCCAAGAGAGAGATAATGAAAAAAGAAAAATTAAAGAGGCAGTTTTTATTAGTAGGTATAAAAATGCGATAATAAACAGACAGTCAGCAAATGTTAGGATTAATGAATTGTGGGATGTTTAAATCGACATGTGTTTCTGGTTGGTAATAGATGATTCCATTTTGAAAGTTGAGTTGAAAATGATTATGAATATAATCAAAAATATTTCTTTATGAGTTTTTATTTATATTATATTATAAATTATTTACCGTTGTTTGGAATATATTTAAGTTTCGTTATTGTATTATTAATATTAGAGGAAAACATATTTACTTTCTTTCTCTTCAATTGTTGATACATATTTATTTTTCTCTTCTTCTTGTGTAGATAAAATTAGTTTCTAAAAAAAAAATATTTTTTTTGCTTCTTTGAATTAACTTGGCTATTTATAAATTTTCAATTTCATTTGCTAGTTTGGCTTCTACTAAGCTTAATGCTATTTTATATAGCTTTAATTTGAATATATGCATCCATCTTTGCATTCAAATTTTTTAGCATAACAAAGTTGGCTTTTATTTAGGAAGAGCATTATTTTGAAAGAGAAAGGATGAAGTTTCAAATTACTATTATATAGCATGCAGTTTGAATGTGACATTAGCTCATTTCTGACATTTGATATATTGAATCTTGCATTTCATTATATTGATATAACTTTATATATAACTGAATACAATTTTTAATTATTTATTTATTGTATTTACAAATATTCAGTTATATAATTACGTATATTGCTTTAAAAATACAGACATCGAATAATATATATATATATATATATATATATATATATATTATATCGATTCGATATATATATATATATATATATATATATATATTGTAATGGGCACACTCATCGTTACATTATTTATTTTTTTTAAATTAGACATTAAAAATAAAAATTCGCAAATAAAAACTTCCTTTTTAAGAATTAAAAATTGAAAGTTAAAAGTCATCTAAACTTTATATATATAAAATTGCACAGATGAAAAATTATTAAAAGAAAACTTTATTAAAAAATGAAAGTTTTAAAACTAAATTTTTAACAAAAACTTAAAAAAGATTTAAAGATAAAAATATATCTTTAAGAATGTACAAATTTAATTAATGCTAGTGTGTAAAATAGAAATGATTATTTTAATTAGTCCAAGTGAACTAGCCTTTGGGCATTTCAAAATGTATAATTAAAGGTCAGATAGGAGAGAAAAAACAATGGGAATAGAATGGCCAATTAATGAAATCTCAGGAAATGGACTTCAATGAAAAGACCATGATGTAATGTCCATTGGATCTGAAAGTTTACAATAAAAGGAAAAAAAAGATAAGATGTGAATGCAGAGGTGTGCTATATGTGTTAGTGTGGAAAGAGTTGAAGGAGAAGGAATGGAAAAGATGCACTCTTCAATCCCTTCAGTTTTGCTAAAAAAAAAGAAAGAGAAATGACCAATCGCTTTTCTATATTGCAGACCATAGGACAACAGGGGAATTAATGCTGGATCCCATATTGCAAGCAACGGTAAAGGATGAACTTTTCTAAAACAGTAAGAACTATATAACCAATATACATTTTCAAAATAGTAAGAACTTTAATTCCAAAACCACTATATAACCAATGTACATTTTCAAAATAGTAAGAACTTTAATTCCAAACCCTTTACCATATTTAATGGAAATAGAATCCTATCTGACCAACATAAATTATTATTAACAACTAATTTTATTTGATGTATTTTTTAAGTCATTTCCATTAAGTTATTTGTTTCATTCTTTTAAGTTTTTATTATGATTTTTTTTTTTGTTAAACAACTTTTAATAGATATTGAATTTAAGTCGGGAGTGTATAGCTGCATAGATTTGTAAAGTTATATTAATTAATTATGGGAGGATTAATCTTAGGTTATTTGTTTCATAGTTAAATTGGGTTAATCAATTGGATATATTGCTGTAATTAGTAAATGTAGTATGAATATCTCTACATGCAGGATCACATAATATGCCGAACTCAGGCAAAATAAGTCCCATATTCATACTGACCATTGGAATCAGACATATTTCTTATTTTTGATCACCCCTTTAGCCTATGGAATGAGTTAGTAAGACAGCAAAAAGGACCACAATCCCCTTCGTATGGAGTTTTTTTTTGTTCTTCTCACCAGACAGATGTAACATTTGTGTTCTGGATAAGAGAGAATTTCTTCTCTATAACAATGCTGTTTAGATGTGCATTCCTGATAGTATGGTATTGTGCTGTCATATTTATGCTGCATTGAATACATCAATATATCAGATGGATTGGCATTGGTCTGACTGCAAACTTTGGCCTAAGGTTAAATAAGGGATAATTTTTTTTTCAAATGCAATCTAGGCAGTCTATGCATACTTGACACTTTAGTAAAATATTAAACTCATCTGTGTGAACTCCTTAAATAAAAGTTAACTTGTAAATTAAAATATAAAGTAAAAGTTATACTAAAAATGATTTTAAATTTTATATATGTTTAATAAATGTTTATGTGTGTTATTACTGGCAGTGGATTCTTTTAATTTTTTTTTAATATTGAAAATATTTTTAGATAAGAATTTATATTTTATAAATCTCTGCATCTCTCTGAGCTAGTGGCATGGGATGACAGTCAGAATAAAACATATATGTAAAAATGAGATCTTAACAGCATGTATCTGCCTATTGTATACATTTTTCAGGTTCAAATGGCCTGGTGGCACCCTGTATGGCAGATACAGGAAGTCTCCAACTTCCAAATCAACCCCGACCATTATAATATATATATATATAATAAATAAAATATCCGTTAATTAAAAACAATATTGTAATTATAATTGAAATAATATTTTTAACAGTTTATAAACAATTACAAACAATCTTAAAATCCGCAGAAGTACTTTCAGTTACTTTCTAACCTGCCTCAACTGCCATTAAATTCAAAAACCAAAAGTGGAAGCAAATGTCATCAATTCAAATTCCATGAATCTCGTATTTTAATGTTAGAAGCTTGTCGATTTATTAAATGCATTTTATTCCTGTTTATAAAAATTGCCTCTTTAATTTTTCTTTTACTATGTTTCTCTCTTCATGAAGAATTTTCACATTTTCACAATTAAATTTAAATTTATATTTACATGTTTTTTCGTGATCAAAAAAAAACTGAAGAAGATATTAAATCACCATTATTTTTATTTTTTACACGCTTATATAATAATTTATGTTCCTTCAATCTTTTCTCAATATTGCACCTAGATTCACCTATATATGATAGCATACAATCACAAAAAAATTGATATATGACATTACTTTTTTGCTTGACATGTATGACATCCTTAGAATTATTGACTAATTTATTAATATTGTTTGGAATGTAGAATGAAACATTAAACACAGTCTTATATAAATCCTTAAAAATTTTTACTTGTGGATTTGAAATAAATGGAATAGATATCCATTTTTTATTATTAATCTTCATTTCTTTTAAATTATCATAATTTTTTTTAAATTGACATAAAGTATTGTTTATTTGTTCCATTTTATAACCGACATCAATCAATTTCTTGGCAAATATCTCAATATTTTTTAGTTTATCACTATGTCAATTTTAAAAAAATTATGATAATTTAAAAGAAATGAAGATTAATAATAAAAAATGGATATCTATTCCATTTATTTCAAATCCACAAGTAAAATTTTTTAAGGATTTATATAAGAATGTGTTCAATGTTTCATTCTACATTCCAAACAATATTAATAAATTAGTCAATAATTCTAAGAATGTCATACCTGTCAAGCAAAAAAGTAATGTCATATATCAATTTTTTTGTGATTGTATGCTATCATATATAGGTGAATCTAAGTGCAGTATTGAGAAAAGATTGAAGGAACATGAATTATTATATAAGCGTGTAAAAAATAAAAATAATGGTGATTTAATATCTTCTTCAGTTTTCTTTGATTATCAAAAAACATGTAAATATAAATTTAAATTTAATTTTGAAAATGCGAAAATTTTTCATGAAGAGAGAAACCATAGTAAAAGAAAAATTAAAGAGGCAATTTTTATAAACAGGAATAAAACGCATTTAATAAATCGACAAGCTTCTAACATTAAAATACGAGATTCGTGAAATTTGAATTGATGACGGTTGCTTCTGCTTTTGGTTTTTGAATTTAATGGCAGTTGAGGCAGGTTAGAAAGTAACCGAACGTACTTCTGCAGATTTTAAGATTGTTTGTAATTGTTTATAAACCTTGAAAAATATTATTTCAATTATATATATATATAATTTAAGTAATGGTATTAAAACTATTATTAATAAAGTTTTAATTTTGTTTCCACACTTGGTTGCTAAGTGATTAATTTTAGATTAGGTCATCATTTTGTGGATCTTGTCTAAACATCTTAATTATTGTTCTAATCTAATTAATGGCATACAGCACAAGTTTCTAACTTTGGTGTTAGAATAGATATATGTTTGATTGATTTTTCTTTAGAGTGTTTAACCTAATTGTTTAATAATTTTTATCATCTGTTTTATCACAATATTTAGCTTTTTTTAAAAAAAAAATTTCTTGTACATATATGTGTCTAAAAATAACACCGGTATGTGCTTAGCAATTTATTAGCTAAGCAATTATTTTTTCATAAATGTAATTGGTAGTATAGGCTAACATAAGATTGTGTGGCAGGGTTGTAAGCCATTTTTAGATTATATATATATGAAAATAGTAAATATATGAACTAACTAAAGGAACAATAAAAACATAATAAAAACACTGAATTACTGCTAGTTGAAATATTAAAGCAGTTTTATAGAGAGTAAATTCGGTGCTTTTATATATATATAATTTAATAAAAATATTTATCTTATACAAGGAATAGAAGATAATAATGCAACAAATATTATCACTACTAATCCCATACACACTCTGGTATGAGTAAATAAATACTATACACATATATCTTCTTACTCAGTTACGCAACATAAAATACTATGACAAAGTATAACAACTTTATACATTTTTTAACTTAATTTAAATACCTGGCTATAAAGAGGTATGTGTATTATACGATAAATTTATCATGAAAATCAATTTACTGTTTTCCTTATTTTTATTTGATAATAAAATAACTTTACAGTTAATTACATGTTAGTATAAAGTGTTTGACGCAAACTAAATCACATTTCAAATTATTTAAAAAAGAATAAAAACTTACAATCATAATATACATGCATTACTATTTTATAATCATGAAAAAAAATATCTACACTTTCGCTCCAAGCAATTCTGACAAAATCTATGTCAAAAAATAAATAAATCGAGAAAAACTCAACATGCATGGCCTATTATAAATTTTAAATTGAGATGAGTCAGAGATCCAATAAGATTAA
This sequence comes from Epiperipatus broadwayi, assembly GCA_028023455.1. NCBI lineage: Eukaryota > Metazoa > Onychophora > Udeonychophora > Euonychophora > Peripatidae > Epiperipatus > Epiperipatus broadwayi. Next base: position 226,710 of record JAQFVV010000284.1, on the reverse strand, counting down.
AATTGATAAGCAACGCATAATTTTAAAACAATTTAAAAAGACATGTTCTTATAATTGTCATGAAAATGTATAGGGCACTAAAAGTACGCAGTATTTATAAAAAAAAATAAATTTTACATTATACATTTTACCCACACACAAACACATATTTATATAATAAAATATAGGCTAGAAAAGTTAAATGAAGAATAAAAAATATGATAATTTCACTTTAGCTATCGTTTTTGTTTTCGATATATAAAATGGACTTACCAGTAAACAAGATACCCAACGGTACAAATAACACAAAAGAGTGCAGCACAGCCACTAATGATAATTCCAACTGATGAATGAGCTAATATAAAAAATAAAATAATTAATCTATTGTTGTAAATTAAAATTTAATTATATATGTTAATGTTGAATATAATACACAAATCAGCACTTATAAATGCAACGTTTTTTCATTAACAATGTTGAAAGTTCGTCAAGTTACAATTTCTTTCTTTTATAAAGGTTGTGCATTAACCTATGTTGAGGAGGTTTTAGTCTCCATTTATTACTATAATTATGTATTAATACATATTGTAAGAGTCACTTACAACACACATAAATTCTCATGTACATGATCATTTGCAACTTATTAAAATCTAATAAATACACCATATAAATGATTGAGGTCAACATAATACACACAAAAAATTAACTTACACATATGTATCAGCTTTTAAAAAATAAAGGTATTTCCATAATTAGAAATAACAATTAAAGATTCGACATAGATAGACAAAACAAAAGTAAACGTATTGTTTAGTAACCATGGAAACTAACCAAGACCTGAAATTTAGAATCTAAACATGATCTAGGTCAAGTATATCAAAGCAAATCATTGTTCAAAAGATGAAAGCTTTTAATTTCATTATTTGAGTAAAACTTTAACTTACTCAAGAATCACTATATATAAAAACCTCATGAAGATACATGGTTCACCCTAACTCTGTTAATATTGACATGCGCACATACTGAACATGAAAATATGATGACTCATCATGATAGAGAGTAATGCCAATTCAATGACAGAATATGTCCATAATTCAATAATTGCATTGGTATCAAAAAGGAAATACACATGAACAGGTCAATTTTAAACTCTTTATGATCAAAATCGCATAGTCATAGGGACGGATATTAATGTCTTGGCTCCCACATATATTTAAAAGGTTGAATTTAAATACAACCCCTTTTGCCACTCCCAGAAAGAAGGGACAAAGAATCCCTCTCCAAAAGGATATATAAGACCAATGATGATGTAAAAGAAAACATGTAATTAAAATAAATATCCAAATGGCCAGAGATTTAAATACCGATAAATTAGTATCCCATATGCTTAACTCAGCATTCTCTTTACTTCAGTTAAATAAGTGTGGATCAAAAAGTCACTTAATTTTATGGTGTTAGAGGAAGAAAACAAATGAAATATCAAAATGCAGTAATGTAACTTTAAGGTTATTAAATAAATATTTACTTACTCCAATAACCTCTTACTATTTACACCTAAATGTAAAATAATAATAATAATAATAATAATAATAATAATAATAATAATAATAATAATAATAATAATAATAATAATAATAATAATAATAATAATAATAATAATAATAATAATAATAATAATAACCCCAATGCATAAAAATTGTAATATGATAGAATCTTTTATATAAAAGAAATATTGTTTCAAACATAGAAACGACATCAGTTTCTGAAAAATTATAACCACACACACAGATACTGAGATACTGTAGGTGTTATAACCTATCAAATAACATAAACAATAACTACTACATTAAATATGATTTATATTTTAAGATATATATATATACTTCCTTCTTTTCTTTGTCTTTGCAAGAAATTAGATTCTTTAACTTCTTGTTTGAACTTAGTTTTGATGAACTATACCAAATAGTCAAAAAATAAAAGAACTCATTGCCTCAAGTACATGATGAATAGCTTATATAGTCCTCTCATTACATACTCAATCTAGGTACCCCTCTAAGAATCATTTAATTAGCTAATTTCACATTTCTTTTTTAATCAATTTAGACAATGCATTTAACACAACTGTGCTATCGACTAATTTATCTGTCAGGAATTTTATTTCTAATTAATTTTCTAGATTTATTGAGACTACTATCTGATAAGTATTGGTTCAAAATTTCAAGATAAAAGAAAACGTTTTCTTACAATCTGATTATAACAATTTAAAATGAAAATACATTTCAATAAGTAATCTAGATATTTTTCTCCACAAGCTGAATTTTGTTGATAAGCAAAAATAAATTTAGAAAATAAAAAGAAAAAAAATGCCTTTAGGTTTTTCTTAAATCCGGTAGGACAATGGCTTCTCCACATTGCTTAATGCATTTGTAGAGAAAAATAACTAACAAAACATCAATGAGTTTGTGCCATCGAACATTGGATAAAAATTAATAATCCACATATCCTTTGCATGGGAGAAACAAAATATCATATCAAATCTGATGCAAGAATCACAGAAAGACTTAACAAATTAGGTTATATACATCTATCTACTAATCTCATGGCTGCTAGTAGAGTTGGGATATTAATTAATAATAAACTCCCACTTAATAAATTTAGAATAATACATATTGATTCTAACATCTTAACAATCAACCTAACCTACCAAAATATAACAATAAACCTTATCTCCGTATATTCCAGCAATTCCATCCACTCTCTCTTCAGGATAATTAATTTTATTAATATGACCATGGCCAGCAACAATTGCCCAACATTAATCTTAGAAGATTTTAATATTACATATTCACAATTTAACAAAAGCTATATTCATCAAATAAACAGAACTGTAATGGTGGGGATGGTCATCTTGCTTGTAATTCCTATTCACACTATACTAAAAAGTTCTGATCCTTGATAGATCTCTTGTTCTATACTCCAGACATTCACTTCAAGATAGCAGCAGTCTTAGAACATGTTGCCTTTTCAGACCCACCTTGCTCTGACAATACAAATTGAAGCAACAGGCAGTATCATTGCTTCCCAAAATAGCACATTAAGAATGTTGACTAAATCAACTACCACAGAAGTCATTCCATCAGAGGCTTATATTTACTTCCATAAGATAAATATTCTAAATAGACCCACTGAAGTAGTTTGATTTGCCTTCATTGGCATTCTTCAAACATTGACTAAGCACAATTCCTGCATTAGAAAAGGACCACTGGCTCTCCTCAAGTATCTAGATGATATAAGAAATGGTATTAAATTTATCAACTCAAGATCCCATTCAATTGATGATATCCTTGCAAAAAAGCAGCAGTACAAAACTAAAGAAAAGGCTTTGGCTGAATATATTTCTATTAAAAGAGCTAAAATATACCTTGCTGAACAGCATTGCTGGACCAGAGGTTACCTTCACTGGGCATTTGGAGCGGTAAGGAAACCTCCTACTCCAAATTTATTAGAAATGGCTGGATATTCACTGGTAGGCATGCTGATGCTTAGGGAAATATGATCATTCTTTGAACAAAAATTACAGTGTGGACAAGAAATTTTTGATCTGGGCTGAAAGGAGACAGCAAGTACAGAAGATTATGGAATCACTGAAGAAATTTTGAAATCTAAATTGCTATTTATGCTGGACAACATGCATCCTGGGCTGCATGGTATAACACACTTTATTCTGGAACATCTTATCAACTTCTCAAACACAATTCTAATGAAAGTGATTGATAATCTTGCTGAAGCAAAAAGAACAAGTCCTCATTTATATCCTATTGCCTTAGTTCCCTTTCTAAAAAAATGAACTACAGATATTACAAAATATATGGCTGATATCAATGTACCCACTTCTAATCAAGGTCAAAGAATCAGTCATTAAAGACAAAATAATAATACAGCATATCCCACCTTTTCAATTTGCAAAGAAAGGCTTATTCCCAATCTTAGCCATAGGCCAAGTTCAAATTATAATAGATTATATTAGGCATAACAGAAAGCAAACACCTATTGCCATGCAGCTAGATATAACATCAGCCTTTGATTCTATCAAGATATATAAACTTCTCCAAATCCTTAATGATCAAAATTCACTATATAAATCATTGAAAACCTTTTGTGTAATAGAGAAATTGCCATCACACTTAATGATAATTTATCACATACCTTCAAACCAGAAACTTCCATTCCCCAAGGTTTATCCCTCAGTACTCTCCTGTTTATCAGTTACATAGATCCACTATTGAAGCCATAGATAAACAACTACCTGAAGTTCATATTCCCAGATTAGGCAAGCAAATAAAATCGGTAGCTTACATGGATAATGTCCACATATATTTGCCATCACCTAAATATTTAGCACAGTTGTACAGCATTTTGGATCAGTTCTCAGAAATATCTAGTTTAAGCATTAACCCTGCAAAATCTGCAGTTTCGATGATCTGCAGTGGGAAAACAATAAACACAAAGTTTACAGACCAATCACAGAAATTTCTTGGTTATTCTATCTTCAAGTCATATACAGACTTGTCTAAACAGATTCAAAATGATATTATTGAAGCTACAGATTCCCTCACTAAATGCCTATCTACAGTATACCTCTCATTACAAGGGAAGGTCAGGCTCTTAAATATGAAGATCATGACTAAGATTAATTATTACTTACCAATTATTAAGATCACCAAAACCTTTTCCAATAAAATTAATTCCCTTGCTGCTAGATTATTTTGGGGAGGTAAAGTGGTTGCAATAAGTATGAAGAAAATGTAGCTACCTAAAAAATTAGCTAAGTTATACACCAAATGTCTTAATGGTAAAGGTGTACCAGATGATTGGAAAAATGCATTATTAATATTAATATTTAAAAAGAGTGATAAAGAAGATATTAGAAATTACAAACTTATCAGCCTTTTATCAGTTTTATATAAAACTTTTACCAAGATAATTACAACTTGTCTACAGAAAACATTGGATTTCCACCAATCAAGAAAACGAGCTGGATTTAAAAATGGTTTTCATACAGTAGATCATATCCAGATATTGAGAGAAGTTATAGAAAAGACAAATGAATATGAGTTGCCATTATGATTTGGATTTGTAGATTATTAAAAGTCATTTGATTCTATAAACATTTCATCAGTGATTAAAGCATTGGATCATCAAGGTATTGATCCAGGACATTGTCATATTTTAAAAAATGTTTATAAAATGCAACAGCAACAATCAGATTACCTAATAATACTAGAAAAGCCAACATTGAGAAGGGTGTAAGACAGGGTGATTCAATAATTCTAAAACGTTTTACAACAGTGCTGCAAGAAGTATTTTGTGGATTAAAATGGGAATCTAAAGGAGTGAAGGTAAATGGAGATTATTTAAGTCATTTAGATTTTGCAGATGATGTAGTTGTTTTTGAAAATAATGCTTTATAGCTGCAGGGAGTGTTGCAGGGATTATCAGACTAAAGTAATGTTTAATGGATTTTCCCAAACTATGAAAATAAAAATCGATTATGATGAGTTAGAAGAAGTTGCCAGTTAAAAATTCCTTGGTCAGATTATTAATACACATGAAAATATAATGAATGAAATTAATCATGAATTAAACTTGGTTGGAGTGCTTTTGGTAGAAATAACATGATACTAAAAGAAAATATACCCATGTGTTTGAAAAGGAAGGTTTTTATAAATGTGTTTAACCAGTTCTTACTTATGGATCTGAGACTAGGACACTTAATAGAAGACCAATACAGAGACTTCAGACCACTAAAAGTTGTATATAACAAGAAGAGATCGAAAACAATATATGTGTAAGAGAAGAAACAGATGTTACTGACCTCATTGAAAAAAATTAAAAGTCTGAAGTGGAATTGGGCTAGACATATTGCTAAAAGAGATGATAATAGATGGCATATATAATGTTTCATTTTATGGATAATAATTCAAAAGATAGGTCAGAAATAAATAATTTGAGTAATACAATTGTTTGTAGGTGTAACTTATCATATGTGGGGGAGTCTAGGTGTAATATAGAGAAGACAATTAAAGAGCATAAATTATTGTATAAAAGAGTTTTGAATGATGTGCATATATCTAGTGATTGAAATAATAAAATGAAGTTATATACTGAATCTGTTTTTATGATCAAGATAGGAAAAGTAATTTTAAATTTGATTTTGATATAAAAAAGATAGAAATTTTAGGTCAAGAAAGAGACAATGAAAAGAGAAAAATTAAGGAATCAATTTTTATTAGTAGATACAACAATATGACATGTGCTTATGGTCAGTAGTAAATGATTCCATTTTGAAATTTGAATTGAGTTGAAAATGATTATGAATATAATCAAATATATTTCTCTATGATTTTTTATTTCTATTATAAGTCATTTACCGTTATTTGGAATATACTTAAGATTTGTTGTATGTGTGTGTATATATATATTGTGCCCTATATACGGAAGTGAGGGTACAATATATATATATATATATTGAAACCCTCACACCCGATCACCAACACTAACAATTACCCAGGGGCGCCAATTCTATGGATTGTAGAATAAACTATCAATCTAACTTTATCCTAAATTTACTCATAAGGCTCTTAATTAAAGTTTCACCTTAAACTAACTAAGTTAAGGGATGCAGAGGTGTATGAGGTGTACAATGTACATTAGATGTGGGAGAAAATATTATAATTAATAGGAATAAAACATCTATCAAGTTCTATGCTAAATAAAATTAAATTGGTAAAATTCTACCAGCTAAAATTAACTAATTATAATCTATATTTTACCTCCTCTAATCATCTGTATGCACTGAAAATTACACAAATAACTAAAAAAAAATATTATTTTAGAAACTGTAATGTATAACTAACTGGATCTAAACTCAAACTAAACCTATCATTACTAAATTTTTAATTGCACTAATATAATATAATTAACTGAATTTATTATTTGATCTGAATTAAATATTAAAGATCTCAGGGAATTAACTAATGGTATGGCTAAATCTAAAATCTCTCTCTCTCTCTCTCTCTCTCTCTCTCTCTCTCTCTCTCTCTCTCTCTATCTCTCTCTCTCTCAATACTACTATTTAATACTATGAAAATAATAATACAAACCAAGAAATATCCTAACTAAATAATGGCAGTTAGATAATGAAATAAATCGGGTACATTTTGATTTCAATTCATCATCTAAACAGTTACTAAATAATAAAACCTTTTAAGACAATCAGTAGATAATTGGCATCTCATACAGTGTTTGGATCAAGGAAATCAATATCATCATATTTGGATATTTATCATAATTAAATGAAAATACAATTATGTCACATTAAATAAAATAAATGTGTGAACATGTGTGGAAATATGAAACAACGAATGAATGTTATAAAAAAATTCTAAATACAAATTTGGAGTAATAACATATTTATTAATCAAGCAAGAAAATAACTAAACAAACATTTAATCTATTTCACAATTTTAATAATAATAATAACATAGTATGCTCTTGAATTTCAAAATTACACATTTTATCTATCCAAACATCTGGATAGGTTTGTGAACAACTGATATTTGTAATATCAAATAATAAACCCAAAACAAAACCATATATTTATTATAAAGGAAATGGTTTTTTTAGTTATCAGCTTCTTCTGATACTTATAAAGCTGAAAAATATAACCTTGTGCTCCTATTAATCCACTACAAAATTTATCTTTTATTCAAAATTTGGTTTTATAATACTTATTTATCCATCAAATTAATAAATCTAAGACAAAAAATGGATTAGATATTCTAATTATGCTATAAAATAAAATTAATATTTTGCATTTTACTTCAAATGCACAGTAAAGATAACTAAAATAAAGGAGTTTGAAACCTAAGAATAACATCAACTAGGTTTTGCAAAATGAATAAATAGCTCCATTACTTTAACACATTCTCATAAAATTATATCTTGCAAAATAACATAAAGAATTACATTAATCAATATATTCTTATAAAACCATGTCTTGCAAAATAAAATAAAGAATATCACTAATTAATATATTTTGCCTTTACAACACTGAAATAAACTATTCCATTACATAACTATACTTTTATTATTTTGCCAAAATAGAAATAACAATTCTATTCATTAAGTATGTTTTATATTTGCCTGCTTACTTAATCAAATGATGATTGAATGCTAAAATTAATGACGTGAAATCTAAATGATCACTATAAAATATTTGAAAATGATAATTTAAATTATACATTAATAATGGATTTTTTCTTCTTTCCAAATAACACTTTATACATGGGTCTGTATTATGATGTGTGTCAAAGAATAAATAATTAATTCTAAACAATCTAATCAATCTAATCAGTTTGCTTGTGAAGTTAAAATATGATCACAATATGGACAATAGCAAAGGTCAATTAAGCTTTAATTACTAAGGGTGTTACAGTTGTTTTGTAAGAAAATCTATTCTGCCTTTATTCTTCTTTAATCAATAAGTTATCTGGCACTTGGCTATAATATAACAATTCAATTCAGATAAATATCAACACAATAACTTTCAAGTCTACTTCTGAGACTAACTAAACTGGTGGGAATAAATCTCTTCACCAAATAAACAAATGGATAATATATTCAACTTCAGATACTTTAATTCATAATAAATATCATCAAAACTGGAGGATTCCATCTACTCCTATCAAAAACATTTTAATACACAGAAAATAAGGGATGACTCGATCCCATAAGTAATATCACAACTAGAGGATTCCATCTACTCCTATTAAAACATTTCAATACACAGAAAATAAAAGATTACTTGATCCCATGCCTACTACACTAGGCAATCTACCCATGTTTAAAGATTTAAATAACAAAAGAGGAGAGCTTACTCAATCTAATAAATATTATAAAACATTGCATATAGCCACAAAAATACTTTTCCATTCAAATGTAACAAGAACAATAATTCTCTTAAATAAATCACTAATCCTTCCAAACAATTGACAATCTCCTTCCTCCGAAACTGATTGATTATATAATATTTGCACTTGCAATTAACATATTATAGCTAAGTTTAATACTGGACACACACATGTATAAGCATAATGATACACAGACCATTTAAAATCACAGTGGAAAATAACTACTATTAAAATATTAGTTACTAATTCATAAAGTGATAAAGAATAAATATTTCATATTTGATAATATTTAGGACTTGGTAACATTCTAATAACAGTTAGAAAATAAAGCAATAATTTATTGGCAAGCAAGACAAAATATTTTTTTATATAGTGCATTTAAATTAGCACACATCTAAAGTAAATTGAACTTAGATAAATAATAAAGCTGTATATTATAGTTGAAATAATTATTGAAAATAATGGTTTTCTAATCTATAAAAAAAAATATATACGATGGGATTTAATATAATGAAGCTCTTTCACAATAATGGTTTACCCCTTTTAAACTATAAATGAATTCTTCCATCTGTTTATCAAGCGCACATGTGTTACTAACACATGGCCAAACTTATATTAAAATAATAATAATAAAATATCTTGTATGATTTTCCTTTATCATACATTTGATGAGACGTTCTAGTGGAACAAAAATATAATAATACATATAATAAAACATTTCTTAAATTAGCACTAACTAACTAAAATACTATTAAATAATAATAAAGTTCTTTTCTTCTTTCTTCTTAATTGTAACGAAAAGTTTATTAATAGTTTTTGAATAACATTCCTTGGTCATTTCTTCAAAATGAATAATAATTATTTATTCATGCAAATATCAATACTGACAAATACATATATCACAAACACATTTCTTGCAGGACAAAACAAAACAATATTATTTAAATTCATAAAAGCAAATTCAATGTTCTCAACTATCAGCTGATGAATTGCTGTTGACGTGATATGAGGAATTCAGTTAATTAAGCAAAATATTTTAATGACGCAAATAAAGGAGTACTTTTTTTCAAGGACATTCAGACATATTATTTTATTTTTTTAAAGACATTCTAGTTAAGCAATATATTTTAGCTAATAATATTTGTATAAATGAATTCACTAGCAATATTTTTAAACAGAAAAGTTTCACAATGAGTGAGGAATGCATTTAATAATACAAAGTTATATAATTCGTCTATTTTAATAAATTCATTTCTCCTATTAGTTTGTAAACAGGTAAATATGAACAACATTTCACTTTGCACATTTAATCCTGTATATTTTTAAATAAGTAAGAACAAAATAGTTACAGAAATGTTCCAACAATAATGGAGATAAAATTAAACAATTCATACTTGTTCTTTAAATTTTCTTTTATAATTAGCATAAAACTTTTTAGAAAGAGTTCTGAGAATGTTTAATAACAGTTCTGCAATTATTCCCTTAAAAATATAATTAAAACTTGTGAAAAATATTTCTAACAAGTAAACACACATTCTTTTTTCTTCTGTTCCATTTAATTTCAAGTTTAAATTAGGCAAATTTATAATACTAATATTCATTTCTATTTTTAATTTCAACAGTAGCAATTTAAATTTAAATAATATAATATATAGGCACTTACATGCATCCTTGATGACAGTTGAAGAATTTAAATAGCCATCCAATGATAAAACCAATGTATCTTTAGTTTAGTTTAAGTAAACACATTTTTGCAACAATAAAATATGTTACTTTCAGCTTGAATTTCGGAAGAGAAAAATTATACTATTAAACTTTGTTTAAAATTGAAACGTATGGAAAGACCTTTAGTAGTTTGTAGCTGGCCTAGTAGTCAGAAGGTCAAAATGTAGGAGTGGAGAAGTGGAGTGCAGTGCAGTGCAGTTAATTGTAGTGGCAATCATTTTTATAGTTTTTTTTTTAAAGATTACTTCATAATTTCTCTTATCCAATAGTCAAGATCTGAAAGTTCAAAGGCCAACAGACAGAAAACGATTTAATTTATGCAAGAAACTTTTGTTAAAAAAAAAAAATAAGTGGGGAAAAAAATATTCTGTCTTTTAAATAAATAAAAGAAATATTAATATTTAGTTGAATTAAGTATAAAATATTCTGTACTTTTAAAACAACAGAATAAAACTAACATCAATTGTTTTAATAAATAAAATATTTTTTCAATGCTCAATTAATTCACTTAAAATGTAATTAAGCTGGTTTTAAATACTATTATCTATGAAATTAAATAATTGGGTATAAAATGTGATATCTAATGATTTAATGAAACATATGAATGAAAAATGAAGTTGAATAATGATATTGACATACATGAATATTTACTAACAATGCACTCTAGTCACTAAACTGATATGACTAAATGGCTATTTTAATGATGATGAGTGAAACATACTTCCCTGTTTATTCTATAAATTAAAATGTGTAAAGCAAATGAACCAGAAAATTACTCAAAACAACTCTAACTATTTATTTGTGAACAAACAAAACAAATTAGCACCAACTCAAACTGACCTGACTATGTTTATAACAAGCCACCCCCTATCTCATCATTAATTATACCCTAAAGTAAGCCACCAAACATCTAATAAATTTTAAATTTCACCTATAAATACTTCTAATCATTATTTTAAATCATAAATAAATAAAAAATTTAAATTTCGCATTAATTCATTTTTTTAAAAGTAATATAATATCAGATGTTACTGATATAAGAGTACACAATTATAAATATTATTTCTGGTGCCAAACCAGAAGATCACTATATATATTATACTGAATACTCAATCTATTCTGATACAGAGGGTGCCACCAGATTACTACATGTCTGGAAAATTTGTTTACTGTGATCAGAATAGATGATGATGATGGTTTGTGTCGACTAGACTCAGGGAGAATCAAAAGATCTTAAATTGTTTAGACAATTGAGACAAAAAGCACAAAGACAAACGCCAGCCAAATTAAGTTTAAACATATTTAACAAAATTTTATTAAGAGAAAATAAATTATGAAGTATAATTTATTGACACAATAAATAGTATTAACTCAGGCATGTACCAGAAATACGAAGGCAATGCTCTGGCAGATCTACTGATTCTCTAATAAACAAATTATAAAGGGAGGAAGCAAATTTCATTCAGCAGAGGATTCACCCAAACATTAGTGATCACTTTCAGATATTTAAACAATACGCTCTTGAAACAAATCAACGAAACCAGAGCCAATGAGCTTTTTGAGGTCCAAAAAATGTAATGGGCCCATAAATGTCATATGTCAGTATTAGATGCACCTATTATTACATTTAAAATAAAGGTGATTGATTCATCTCAAGAATAACCAAAAAATATGATTGAAAATGAAAGAAAAACAATTAAAACTGGTGAATCCCAGCCAAACGATTGGCGAAAACAACTCTAAAAATAAGAATTAAAGTTCTCAATAGGAGACGAGCAAATAATTAGAAAAACAGTTACATCGGCCCCAGCATTTAAAGAAAATAAACTTACAAACAAATTCTGAGTACACACTCTGATAAATTTAAAGCACAAGTAATAAATACAAAAGTAAATCTATCGGAGAATGCACAGGAGTATGAAAATATTAAAAGTTTTAAATACTTTAGCAGAACGAAAGTATTGCTCACCTGTAATTTAAAAGGGGATAAATTTTATCTTTCTGCTAATGACTTATAAAATTACAAAGAAGAACAATTCTAATTTCCGCTTTTAGAAATATTAAAAACGAAATCTCCACCTGCAGAAAATTAGACGATAAAGTCGCCAGCTAAAAGATTTTAGGAGGTTTGCAAAAGCACAAACACAGTGTTTACAAATTAATTATTGAATACTAAAATAATTACAGGTAAGCATATAAAATGCACACCTGCCAAAGCATTTATAAAACGTTTTAGGCATAAAAATATAAAACTCACTTGTCACTCTCCAATAAACAAAAATTGAAAGTAACTTGGAATCTTAAAACTAAGATGCCAAGACACACTACAAAATGCTAGAAAACATGGCAAATATTAAATAGAGGCTAAATAGATTACTTAAGCTTATGAATACATATTTATGATTATACTGAGCAGAGATTTAATGAGAATTAATTTACCCTGGGAAGATTAAAAAATAAAATAGTTACCTTTCAGTAAAACAATGTTCACATAGAGTGCGCACTATTATTTTAGTTGATTTCAAATTCTTAGACAGCGGTAAGGTAGAGGTAAAGAGGTTCCGTCTTCTTCTAGATGAAGCAAATTTGGAAGTTAGGGATCCGTCTTTTGTTATGTTAGCAAGCCATTCAGGTGGTGATAACACATATAGTATTTGTCATTTTGTAGTAAGAAAAAGGATTTAATAACAGCTAATTTCCTTTAAGGATTTAAATGTCCGAACTGATATAAACTTTCACTTGAGAAACAGCTTGTCTAGTTACGAATAATGAATTAACTAACTGTCCAAATTTTTGGGGCTATTTATACCTTGCTCCATTTCCCGCAAAACACTTTCCTTGTTGTTGAATTCTACGCCTGAGGCAGAGCAAATATTAATCTCCAGCTCAATCTAATCTAAGAATTCTACCCGGGTTTATTAAAACAAAAACAACTACATAAAAATCAAATCTCCCTTTTAGAATTGTTTACAATAATTAAAATAAAAGCAACAGGAATGCAATTAGCTAGCCAGCTTGTTTTTAAATCAAATTGATTTAAAATGAAAACAAGTGGTATAAGAAAACTATTTTAAAATAAATCGATAAACATTAAAATGATCCGTTTTACATATAAATGTGTGTGTATTTTGATACATGTATTCTTTTTAAATAATAATAAAATTTAAACCTTAAACATTTAATGAAAATTAAAAGCTTAATAAATTTCTTTATTTGTAATAACACCATTGAATCGGATTCAATCTGGTTCAATATATATATATATATATATATATATATTTAAATTCAGACATCATATGACATAATTTAATAAGCTTGTATAATGTTATATATAGAGCTCGCAAATAAGCTCCTAACAAGCGTTGCAGAATATGCCCAACTCCAGATGGTTTTCTGCTGCTGGCATCATCAGTGAGGTGTTAGGATATTCAAACATTGGATTAAAAATACCCGGACAAGCCCAGCACTTTATCTAATGTATAACTATTAAGTAGAAAATTGGATATTTTTAGACATCCACATGTCTGCCAATCCAGCTATCTAACTTAAATAGCTATATGGGACTGCAGTAAGTTCAAATACAGCATATATTAATAGCTTTAGCAATATAAAATCGCCAAATTCTTAATAGCAAAAAATAAAATTACAAAAAAAAAATCAAATCAGATGCCACATGACCTAATTTAATAAGCTTGTATTACAAATGTTATATATAAAGCTTTCAAATGAACTCACTGATGATTCCAGTAGCAGAAACTGGTCTGGGATTGGAGATATTCTGAAAAGCTTATGAAAAAGCTTATTTGTGAACTCTCTATATATATAACATTTGTAATATAAGCTTATTAAATTACATCATGTGACTTCTGAATTGAATTTTTCTGTAATTCTATTTTTTACTATTAAGGCTTTAGTGATTTTATATTGATAAAACTATTAATATATGGTGTATCTGAATTTAGTTCAGTCCTATATGGCTATTTACGTTAGATAGCTGAATTGGAAGATATATGGATGTCTGAAAAGTTTAGATTTTTTATTTAATAGTTATACATTAGATATAGTGCTCATCTTGTGCTGGTATTTTTAATCTAATGCTTGAATATCATAGCACCTCACTAATGATGTTGGTAGCAGAAACCAGTCTGCAGTTGGGGATATTCTGCAAAAATTATTAAGAGCTTTTTTGTGGGCTCTATATATAATATATATGATTACATTACCATATTCTATCATTCTAAATATTAATGTAAACAAATAGTCATTCAAAGTTTTATCTATCTATCTATCTATCTATCTATCTATCTATCTATCTATCTATCTATCTATCTATCTATCTATCTATCTATCTATCTATCTATCTATATATATATATATATATATCTATATATATATATAGGTTATATATATATATATATATATATATATATATATATATATTGTAACCTAGTGTTAGTGACACTTGGTTTATGTAGCATTATTTCCACAGGAAAACAATGCAATCCTTTTCTAGGAAATAAAAAGTAAAATAATAATAATATTAAGTGATTAATAAAGTATGCTATTTACTCACTTTAACGTGTTTTAAGCAAATAACTAATAAATTTGGTAATCCAATGTAATTTTGAAGAAGAGCATAAATAATTTAATAAAAATATTAACCATAAGAGCACTTTAATATAGTATAAAAGCACATCTCATAAACAGTAATTGATTTTGGATGGGTAGAGGGGAGAGTGGATGAATGTCATATCATAAAGCACAGTAACTTCTGATAATTTTATTTTTTAATTATTTAGATAATAATGTATACAGAATTATACATCAATAATAAGCATTATTATTGAAAGATATTTATTATTTTTCATTATTTGTCAAATTACCTTGTAATCCATTTAAATCATACAGAAAAATATAACTGTAATAAGTTTTTTTTTTCCTTTCCTTTGTTTATGTATAATTAAATAATTATTTTTCTGTAAGAGGTCGCTAAAAGAAGACCGCGAAATTGTGTAGAAAAACTAGTCTGACATAAGTTTTACAAGAGGAAGCAGTGCTGAAATTCGGTAACAAATTTTTATATTTTTTATTGCAGAAATAAATATAATTCAAGTAACATTTTAACAATACCATGTCTAGCTAAAATATTTTGATAAGACATCCATAAGCTTCTGTTGCTATCTACCTATTATAAAGCTTTTTATACTCAAAAATGTTCTATCTTCGGCTAAAGTGCAAAGTGAACGTATGGACTACAGCAATCACGGAAAATATCATTATATTTAAACTAAGCTATATAAGTAACTTCCAACAAATAATTAATTATTTATTAACTTTACCTTATTTAATAATCTTTTCGTGGTATAAAAGAAAAATTATAATTAAAAGACATATCATAAAAGCCAAGGAAAGTTAACCAAAAAGTTTCGCGCTTTTTCTAACAGAAATTGTCTGCTTTAGAAAATAATGCAAGTTCCCCACGTTAAAATATGTTTTATTCACTGAAAATTATCCAGAAATAATATAAATAATAAATGATATTTACTTATGCACCTGCATATTTTTTAAAAAGAAATATAAATTTTCTCAAGGCAAATATCGGAAAATTTGTATGTGTGCATTTACGGAGAATTCAGTATTAAAGAAAAATTACAATTCCTAGAGTAGGAATAAAAACTATAAACACTAATGATTTAATTATAACCCTAAAATAATAGGTTATATTATACATCAATGGGAGTCATTAAAAACTTTAAATCCACGTAAGTCAGCTGCAGTCAATAAAAATAATATTTTGGAAAAAGTCGCGCATTCTTTTATTCATAAGCCAGCTAGCTAAAAATGATACGTATCGCCAATCGTAAAAGAAGAGAGTTGTATATGTGATCGTTTATCGTCAAATATTTGTAATGTTAAAATCTGTATTGTTTGCTTGGATCCCATAATTATAGCAGTTAATTCAAGAAAGAATTAAAATCCACGCTGCTATGTTTTTCTTTGCCTACTATTAAGTGCACCAGAATGAAGGCAACTTTTTATAAATGAAATAATAAAATGTGTTTCTTGTTTAAATTTGCTTCGTGAACTACGAATGAATCAAGTTTTTCATCTGGATAAAGTGCCCAACGGAAAACATTTTTTTTTAGTGATATTATAAGCACTTGTTAAGTAATGATTTTTTTTTTACTAATCTGTAAAATTATGTGTATTTTTTTTTTATCAGCAGGTTAAAGGCTATTTATTCAAGTAATATGTAAATGACCTTGTAATCATAAAGGTATGTTTTCATGTAATTATTCTAGGTTAAATTTATATTTGACATGAAAAAAAAAAATATTTTTTTTTTATAAAATGTGTTTACTTATGACATGTAGTTATAAGTATAAATTTAAATATTAGATGCGTAAAAGTAAAAAAATTTAGATACTCAATAGGCAAAATATTTAGTTAAAATTATCAGAAGTAATTAAAGAGAAGTGCTATACAAAATATTACTTATTTAAAGTTTGAAACAAATTTATACTATGTTAATTAAGGAACTTATTCCCAATTATTCTTTATTAACGCATTCACTTGGTTTAGTTCAAAATACTATACTTCCTATTATTTGTTGAATATTTCTTTGGCAAAAGTGAAAATTATTATTGTATTCTGTGATATCCATTGATATCAGACGCTGATCTAAGTATACCCCGGAACATAAATTTAGTGTAATTAGTGTATTTGCTTGTCTTGCCCCGATATAGCATCGGTATAGGCTTAATATGCGCCTAAGTAATAATTGTAATGTATCTATTTTGTGGGATAGAAAATAATCTCCCCAAAAGCTTTATTTTCCATGAGGGGAATAGATAAATCTAGTATTCGGGTATGTTTATAACCCAAGTGATCGCTTCTCATAGTTAGGACGATCAGTACTTTATATAGTATTTAGTGTATTTCATTAGTTAAAATCCCAGGAGAGGATTATATTTGGTGTGTGTTCCTATTATGCCCAATTAAGAGGCAAGGACCCACCAAACTATTTTAATATAGTAGTTAACTCTACAGCCCTTCGGTGTTATTCCTTATTCCTCATGAGAAAATAGAGATAATTCCACCACGGAAGGTGTTGAATATTGTGTTTGTTTAGAAAGTTATGGCAAGATAATGGGTATATTGGAGGTTAATTCCTCAAGCTCCATTTAGTATAAATAGCGTGCTAGTGTATATGATCAATGTCTGAATTGTGCGACGGAATAGTGCTGGTAATCCACACGTAAGTCAATGGAGAGAGTAAGTTTTAAAATTGCGTGATTAAAAATTTTCATTTGCCAATAGAGGGTTCAAATACTAGGTTTAATTCAGGTTAATGATTAAGTAGCACTCACAATATAACTTATACTGAGAAAAACAGTGTGTATAACAACTTCAGTTGTTATTAAGGTAAACATTAAAATAATAAGTGTAACTTCTGATACGTAACCCATAAATTATAATAAGTTATCTAAATAAAAACTATCATTTAATTAAAGATATGATAATAAAAATCGTTTGTACGCATTGCCTAGAATCAGATTATTTTTGTTTTAAAACAGATCGTTAGTCAATAAATTTAAGTAACCGTTCATATAAGATACACTAAACGAATGAGTTGATGTATCGATAATACTATTTATTTTGTTATATTCAATTTACATAAATGTAAAAATAAGATGAAGAAGTAGTTCGAATCCAAGTCTAAAAGTATAGACGAATTAATATTAGTTATATTTTGTTTTATCCATATGGGATCGAATAAATTGTATATGTTTGTTTATTATGTTAATCATAAAAGATATTTTTGTTAAACCATAATAAAAAATTAGAATTTTGTTATAAGTTAATAATAAATTATCGTCTTATTACAAGTTGTTTTGAGTCATTTTTCTTATGTGCTAAATAAAAGTGTATTGGCATAATACTTGCAATACTTTCTTGGGTCCAAAATCATTTATGAAATCTTAAATCCAAAACACCAGATAGACAATTGTAAGCAGATCAAAATATTTCATTATATTATATTTTAATAAGAATTATTTATGGAATTGAAAACTTCAGACCAAGACATTTTATTTTATTTTATATGTGTGTAAAATTACTTTATTCCCAAACTACTATTTTTGGTTGCACATTGTTGAATACCCATTTAAGGAAGTGTCTAAGTAATAAATCTTAGTTAAATTATTGTGTTGTCATGGATAATGGAAGGACACAAAAGCACCCTTGTCTTTTCATCATTCCGACTGAGATTCTGGATTTAAAAGGCTTTATTATTCAAAATTATGCGTTGTTATTGAATATGGTGATCATCTCGTTAAATATTATATTAGTTGATATGTGGATGAAGACACCTGGAATTTAAATAAGGTAAATGTTTCCTATAGCCGACCAGAATGTCAGTCACATGCGACAACACAATACTGCCGAGCAATTTTATTAAATATAACAGAGAACCCTGAGATTAGTGTCATTATTATAAGTGCTCTTAAATTAATAATTGATCAAATTCAGATCAATATTACAAGCGTGGCATGGCTTAAGAGATTGAAACATCTAATTGTATAATAACAAAAATATTGAGATCATATTGGCAAATTAATGAATATTTTGTTTTAGTCAGTAATATTAACAATGACATGAAAAATCATCATCATCATTGTCGAACAGTGCACGTACTTACAGCCCAGAGAATGTGTTTTGGATAGAGAAAGAATGTTAGTTTATTCTAAATTTTCTTGTTAAATTTATTTTATTAATGATAATTTTTTTTATTCTATCTCTGTCTGAACTGCATATCGCTGTAGCTGAATTATTATTATAACTAACCTAACGTATTAGTATTATTATTATTATTGGGTAAAGTTTATTATCCGGCATAGACGAAGAGTAGTCGGAAGTTAAGAGGAGTTCCGAACGGATTTCCTAATATAATTAGGAAGCATTTCTATATTTACTAGGTTAGAATATATATATATATATATATATATATATATATATATATATATATATATATATATATATATATATATATATATATATATATATATATATATATATTGTGGTAGTATGACTCTCAACAATTGAAATAGCCCAAATCATTGAGAAAGCCAAATTGTAATGGTACATATAATGGCATCATATGAAAAACGACATAGCTTCCATCATTAAAATTAATATAAATATGATACATATAATAAATGTAATAGTATACATAATAGCATGTCATATAAGTGTCAAGAGAAAAGAAATTGCCCTAAAAGTGAATACAATAAAATATACTAATTCCCCCCATTGAGTATGAGTTACAATAAATCAGGTTATAATGTCTACTTGATTTGAACAACTTACTAATTTATAAATGTACAGGTAATAAATGACCTATACTATAAAAATAAATTACTCATGACTGAATGTATTCTAATCATTTCTTATACTGTTACTGTGGCTAGCTATACAAAAATAAACCTAAATAGTACAGATCATTGACTAAGGCATATTACTGATTAATTCTCAGGGTTAACTTAACTAACATTTTTGATTATATTAAATATAAATGGAAACAAAGGGAATTTTATTGAATCCAAAATATATATTCACAAGTAAGATTACATGTAATTTAATATTTCCATTATTGATGGCTTGTGAAACTAATCTACTAACACAAGATTATCATTTAGTCAAATGGATTAACTGGTCAAAATTAGTAACTGATGTGCTAAAAGAGAGAGAAAATTATATTAGATACTAATAAATTTCAATTAAAAACTAAAAATCATTCTTTTATATAAAACAAATGATATAAGCTTTATTCAAAGATTGTGATTTTATATTTTCATAATAGCACAAAGATATATATATATATATATATATATATATTTATATTTACATATATAGCACAAAGATATATATGGAAAATATAAAACTGTTTTGTTTTACAAATATTCTATTTTTTAAATGTAAATCAAATACAATATTTACTGACAATACAGATAATGTGCAGTTTATATTTTACATTGGAATTATATACAGATGTTATAAAACTAAATCAATAGACAAATAAATAAATTGTAGATATCTAGTTACATTAATAATTTAGGTTATAGATGTATTTCTTTAAGGTTGGATCAACAAACAAACTGATAAAGAAGACGATATCAAAAGCTTTTTTCCTCTATGCCATAAGGATTTATTTCTTTTATTTTAAACCATGTCTTTTATGAGGAATGTCAACTACTTGGGCTCCTTATTCATTAGATACATCAACTACCTGAGATTTTAATAAATTAAGGCATCAACTACTTGAGTTTCTTATTAATATAAGGCTATCCTTTCCGGGAAAGTTCAACATTTATTCCATAACTTTATTAACTTAAGGTTTATTAAACCTAACAAAAAATATAAAAATATTATCTCATCTGAGCCATATATATATATATATATATATATATATATATATATATATATATATATATATATATATATATATATATATATATATTGTAACCTAGTGTTATTGACACTTGGTTTACTTGGCATTATTTCTGCAGGAAAACAATGCTATTCTTTAAAGAAATAAAAAGATAAAATAACAATAGTAATAATTGATTAATAAAGTATGCTATTCACTCACTTTGGCATGTTTTGGGTGAATAACTAATAGATTTAATAACTCAATGTCATTTTTAAAGAGAGAACATGAATAATTTAATTGAGATATTAATAATTAGAGCAAATTAATATGGTATAAAAGCTAAACAGTAATTGATTTTGGATGGGTAGAGAGGGGAGTGGATGAGTGTCTTATCATAAAGCACAATAACTTCTGGTAATTTCTTTTTGTAAAAAAAAAAAAAAAAAAAAAAAAAAAAAAAAAATATAATGTTTAAAGAATTATACATCACTGATTGTTAATTTAATGTATTTATTATTATTTTTTATATTGTCAAATTACTTTGTAATCCAGGTAAATAATACTAAAACTATATGATTGTAATAGGTTTTTCCTTTCTTTTGTTTATGTTATAATCAAATGATTATTTTTCTGGAAGAGGTCGCTAAAGTAAAAAAATAAAAAAAAAAAAACAACAACAAAACGAAACAACCAATTTCATAATCAAGATCATTTTTTTTGAAAAAGATAGTCTGCTTTTAGTTTTCAAGGAAGGAACAGTGCTGAAATTTGGTAACTCAATTTTTTCATTTTATTTTGCAGAAATAAATGTAATCAAAGTAAAATTTTAATAATATAATGTGTGGCTAAATTTTTTTGATAAGATATCCTGATTTTCTTTGCCATCTACCTATTTAAAGACCTTTTATACTTAAAAATTTATTGTCTCACGCTAAAGTTCAAAAATGACAGATGTAACTAAAAGAGTCACGAAAAATTATATTATATCTAAATTAAGGAAAAGAAGCGATTTCCAAGAAAGAAATAATTATTTATTAACTTTATGTCATTTATTGATATTTTCTTGGTATAGAAAGAAAAAAAAATAATTGAAAGAAATATTTTGAAACCAAGGAAAATCAACTAGAAACATTTTCGCGCTCTTTCTCAATATTGTCTGCCTTTACAAGTAATGTAGTTACATACGTTAAAATATGTTTTATTCACCAAGAATTGTCTGGAAATAATAATAATGATAAATAAGATTAAATTATGCACCTGTATATTTTTTTAAAAAAATATAAAAAAGAATATAAACTTTCTCAGAGTAAATATAGGAAAAGTTATATAGGGGCATTCTTACGGAGAAGTTACCGTTAAAAAAATTTATAATTCCTAAAGTATGAACAAAACCAAATATCTTAGTGACTTAATGATAAAAATAAATGATATATTATATTATACATCAGTTGGAATTATTAAAACTTCATGTACAAGTAAATTGACTGCAGTTATTATCATAATAATCTCTCGGAAAATTGCGCATTTTCGTCCATAAGTAAGCTAGCTAATAAGTATACGTATCATCAATAAAAAAAAATATTGTGTATGTTTATCGTCTATAGTCAAATATTCGTCTATGTTAGAAGTCTATTTTTTTTCTTGGATCCCAAAATTGTAGTAGTTTAATTCAAGTAAGAATTAATCTTCAATTCTGCTATATGTTTCTTTACCTAATTTATTAAACGCACAAAATAAGAGAAAAACTTTTATTTAAAGGAAATAATACCATGCGTTTATTGTTTTTAAACTTGCTTCGTGAAATACGACTGGATAAAGCTCTTCACCTGGACCAATTGCTCAACAGAAAAACATTTTCTAATGAGAGAGTATGCACTTGTTAATTAATGATTGTTTAAAACTAAGTTATAAATGATATGTATTTTTTTTTATATCACATAGATTAAAGTCTGTATGGTCAAGTGATATTTAATAGCCTTGTAATGACAAAGGTATGTTTTAATATAATTATTATAGGTTAAGTTGATATTTAACACGGAAAAAAAAAAAATCTATAAAATATGTTTTAATTATTACATACAATTGTAGGTAGAAATTTTGTATGTTAGATACGTAAAAGAAAAATATTTAGATATTTAAGGGGTAAAATAAATATTGAAAATTATCAGAAGTAACTAAAAAAAAAAATGCTATAACAAAATATTTCTTGTTAAAGTTTTGAAACGAATTTATACTGTATTAATTGAGGAAGTTATTCCTAATTATTCTTAAATAACACATCCACTTTATTTAGTTTAAGATAGTATGCTACCAACTATTTTGAATGTTCCTTTATTAAAATTAAAATTATTATACTTTTATTCTATGATGTCCATTGATTTCAGATGTTGATCAAAGTATACCCGGTAACATAAGTTTATTATAATCAGTGTATTTACTTATCCTGCCCAGATATAGCATTGGTATATGCTTAATATTCGCATAGGTAATAATTATAATGTATTTATTTTGTGGGATGAAAAATGATCTCCCCAAAAGCTTTGTTTTCCATGAGAGGAAGATTTTAAATATAATGTTCGGGTATGTTTATAGCCCAAGTGATCGATTCTCATAGATAGGACGATCAAGAATTTATCTAGCATTTAGTATGCTTCATTCGTTTAAATCCCAGGAGAGGATTGTATTTGGTGTGTGTTCGTTGTATGCCCAAGTAAGAGGCAAGAAACCACCAAAATATTTTAATGTAGTAGATTACTTTACAAACCTTCGTGGTTATTCCATATTCCTCATGTGAAAATAAAGATAGCTCCACCATGGAAGGTGTTGATTATTGTGCTTAATTTTGAAAGTTTGGGCAAGATAAAGGTTATATTGGAGGTGTTAGTTCCTCAAGATCCACTTTAGTATAAATAGTGCGTTAGTAACTAGGATCGATATCTGTATTGTGCTGCTAAATATTGCTAGTATTTGACAAGTAAATCAATGGAGAAAGTAATTAAAATTGCGTAATTTAAAACGCTTATTTACTGAAGGAATATTCAAATGCAATATTTAATTCTGGTTAGTAATTAAATAATACTCATATTTAAAATTATACGTATGAATAAAATTTGTATCATAACTTAAGTTAGCATTAAGTTAAATGTAAGATGGTAAGTGTAACTTCTGATAACTGGCCTATAATTAGAATAGGTTATCCCATTAAAGACCATAAATAAAGTAAATGTATTAGAAATAAATTTAATATTTTGCGTATTGCATATGATGGGATTAATCATTTTAAAAAAAAAAAAAAAAAAAAAAAAATAGTTAGTCAATAATTTTGAGTAAAAGCTTCTACAAGGTTATCAAAATTTAATAAACAATGTATTGGTAATGAAATGTATTTTTAGTTAATCAATCCATATGATTGCATACAGGAGAAGTAGTAACCTCTAGTCCATAACCAAAAGAGTATACAGATTAATGTCAGTTATATTTTATATTTTTGTATTACTATGGGATTATTGAATAAATGTTCATATATTTTTTTTTTGTGATAATAATAAATTATAGTCTTGTTAAAATTTGTTGTAGATTCATTTTTTTTGTTTTTATATGCTAAATATAAGTGTTTGCACAATATTTGCAAAACCTTTTCTTGAGTCCGAAATCATTCCAAATTCTTAAAAACTTAATATACCAGATAAATAAAGTTAAGCAGATCGGAATATGTCATTATATTTTAGTTTAATGATAATTATTTATGGAGTTGAAAACTTAAGACTAAACATTCACCTTTGTATAAAAAAAAAAAATGAATTTATTCCCAAACCATTAACTTTGGTTGCACATTATTCCATTCCCATTTAGTTAAATTGTCTAAGTAATAAATCTTAGTTATATTATTGTGTTGTCATGGATGATGGAAGGACACAAAAAGCACCCTTGTCTTTTTATTATTCTGACTGAGATTCTAAAAAAAAAAAAAAAAGGCTGTGTTATTCAAAATTATACGTCATTATTGAATAGAATTATCATCTCTTTAAATAATATAGCAGTGGATATGAGAGATGAAGACACATTGAATTTAAGTAAAATAAATGTTTCCTATAGCCGACCAGAATGCCAGTCATATGCGACAACACAATACTGCCGAGCATTTCCTTACATGAAACAAAGAACCCTGAGATTAATATTATTATAATTATTCTTTAAATTAATAAGTGATCAATTATTGTTGTTATTACAATCGTGGCATGGCTTAAGAGAATTGAATGTACAATTGTATTATATGAAAGAGATCGGAAGAGCGTCGTGTAGGAAAAATTAGTGTCATATGGGTGCAAATAAATAAACAAGTGCAAATAAAATAAACTAATAAATAAACAAGTTAGAAATAAAATAAATAAATAAATAATAATCTAATAATAAATAAAATAAATTTCTAGCCCAATACTGGGTTAGAAATGGCTGCCCAACTACAGGGGCCTTCGATGGCTATAGCTGGCCACGAGGAATTTAGTAAACTTTTCTTGAAGTCAATATTAATATTGTTTGCACTTGAATGGATTAGTTATTCATTGATTAAAAATATTTGCCAATAATGAATTGTTTTAGCCATAAGATATTATGTGAATATCTATTATATGATCTAATCTTTTGCCACTGAATAATAAATAATTAAGTTGTCAGTTTAGGATGTTGTGGTCTGTAGGCAATTCCATAAAACACTGTAATGATTTTATCATTTATGATGATCTGTTTGTCTGGTCTTGTGATTGGCACTTATGCTATATTACATAATATCTAATGAGATTTATATGGACCAAGAAGCATGTGAAAAAAAAAAGGCATATTTCGTAGTTAATGTTGGAGCTTTAGGGATATTAAATGTCAGAGCATAGTTTTTGGTGTAGATTGTTTTTGGTAGGAGAGGCATGGAGGCAGGATGTCTTGTCAATAATTTCTTATCGATAAATTTATTAATAGTTCATTGCTAATATTTCAGTACTGTTAAATACTAAAAGAGTTAGAATTTTAATATGAGTGAAAACAAAGATAATCATAGTATTTCTGAGGATTTGGGAGGATCCCAAGAGTTACAATCCCCTGATACACAGACTCCATATTTTAGTGTACAATTAAAAGAGGAAGGGGAAGATTTGGATATAGCTAACCCAGAAGAAGCCACAATAATAAAGGGAAAACATGAAAATGAGCCAGATCAATTAATGAGAAATACATTGGAGGAATTCTTGAAAAAATTAGAAAAATCAAATAGTGAATTAAAAAGTGAATTAAAAAGTCAGATCCAAAACTCAAATAGTAAATTAGAACAATCAAATAGTGAATTAAAAAGTCAGATCCAAAACTCAAATAGTGAATTAAAAAGTCAGATACAAAATTTAAATATTAAATTAGAGAATCAAATGCAGGAGATCAAAGAGACATCTCAAAATCAAGTACAGGAGATAAAGGACTTAAGGGAAGATTTGAGAAATCATGTAGAAGAATCAAAATTGGCCTCTGAAAAGCTGGAAATAAGAATAAGGAAAGAGATCGAAACAAATTCTGAAAGGGCAGAAAATATGATTGAGGCTATCCAGCAGGACTTTAAAAGTCAATATATTGTATTAAACAATGAAGTACAGGAAATAAGAAATTATCAAAAGGAAACAGTAGTATTTCAAAGAGAAGTTCAGGATAGAGTTGAATCTATTAAGGGAGAATTAGACAGTGCTAGAAGTGAAGTTAGTAATTTGAAAGAGGAAGTTAAAAATATAACTCTAGCACCTGACAATGTAGTGAAAGGATGTCAGAGCCAGATTACCAGATTAATAGCTAAACTAGAAACTCAAGAGTTGACCCAATGTGAGATTAATCAAAATCTAGAAAGTGAGCTAAGTCAAGTTATGGGAAGAGTAGAAAATTTTAATGATATAATAAAGAGTAATGCACAGCTATTACATAATAATCTCCAAGATGAAATAGGGGAATTAATGACTCAGTGTGAGAGTAAAGTCTATCAAAGGTTAGAAGATAAATTCGGGATAGATAAAGATGAAACTATTAACCAATTGGAACAACAGATTAAACACTTAAATGTAGGCCTAAAAGATAGTTCAAAGAGAATAGACTGTGAATGGCAGAACTATAAGTTAGAATTAGAGAGTCGAATGCAAGCTATAGACTATAATAGGGATAATTTTACAAAAAGTAAAAAAATTGTTCAAAGTAAAGGTTTATCTGAAACTCAAGTAAAGGAAACAAATAATGGTCATAATAACCAAGGAATATCTGAGTTACATACGGTAATTAATCCAGTAGAATCAATATACGATCCATTAAATGAGGCTAGAAGTAAAGTCATGCTAGAGCCAGAAAGTAATAGCTCCATGGCCTTAAAATTCTTAAAAATAAAATTTTTTAGAGGTGAATATCTGGAGAATCCACACGAGTATCTCCAGAATCTGGAGGAGTTATTCACCTTATGTCATTTATCTGAGATAGAAAAGATTGCTATTGCCGCTAACCATTTGTGTGCAGCATCTAAAGACTGGTGGCAATCATTATTTATTAAACCAGAAACATATGGAGACTTCAAATATCTTATGTTAGCCAGTTTTTGGGGGGGAAGACCGCCAAGATAACCTGAGATATCAGATATCTCAGGAAAGATATCATGTAAATAAGGGTAGTTATACTCAGTTTTTCAGGAGTCAGGCCATCAAATTGAAAACCTTGACAGCTTATCCTTTATCTGAGACACAAATTGTGCGAATAATTCGCCATAATCTGCCGAGGCATATAGAGCAGATCTTGATTGCTGCTGACAGACATACCATAGAAGAGGTAGTAGAAATTTTAGATTCGTTAGAGACCAGCGATAGGAATATTGATAATAGAATTAGGGTAAATAGAGACACCCATCCGATGGTGAGTAATATCAATTTCGCAGATAGGTCACATATGGGAAGGAGGAAGTTAGTTAGAGAAAAAGGATATTATAGGACGAATCCCTATGGTAGACAGAATAGCCACCTCAGTAGGCCAACAGTTAAGAGTAGAATTCTGAATGAGAATCAGCCTTCTACTAGTGGTATCCCAACAATACCAAAGAAAAATATAAAAGGTAGTAAAAGTAGCGGGGCATTAAATTAAAAAGGACCTCGCAGGAATGTTCCTCACTTCGGGGCCCTATTTTTAAACATATGGGGAACAGCATAATGTAGAACATGACCAAGCACTGGCCAGAATTAACCTTAAAAAGATGGGTGATAAACGCACTCGTTATTCCAAAACCAGTCCACATCCTTTTAAAGTCCATGATTTTGTTTTAATTAGAACTCCCCATGTGAGTAATCTCCGGAAACATATGTTTAGAAAATTCATGTATCTTTATGAAGGCCCCTATGAAATTGTGAAACAAGTGGGTGAGAATGCCTTTTTAGTCTCAACCCCTGATGGAACAAGAGGTACCTATAATGCCCGAAGCTTACTACCATATCCCAAGCAAAATTAAATCCTTTAAACTGTATTTATTGA
The DNA here is from genome assembly GCA_028023455.1 of Epiperipatus broadwayi. NCBI lineage: Eukaryota > Metazoa > Onychophora > Udeonychophora > Euonychophora > Peripatidae > Epiperipatus > Epiperipatus broadwayi. Next base: position 198,075 of record JAQFVV010000284.1, on the reverse strand, counting down.
CATAAGAAAGAAGTAGGATATAAACTTAGTAATACCATAAGAAGTGTTAAAAATGCATATATTATTTTATTTTTTATTTATTATAACGGTGGGAGAATTGTAACCTAGTGTTATTGACACTTGGTTTACTTGGCATTATTTCTGCAGGAAAACAATGCTATTCTTTAAAGAAATAAAAAGATAAAATAACAATAGTAATAATTGATTAATAAAGTATGCTATTCACTCACTTTGGCATGTTTTGGGTGAATAACTAATAGATTTAATAACTCAATGTCATTTTTAAAGAGAGAACATGAATAATTTAATTGAGATATTAATAATTAGAGCAAATTAATATGGTATAAAAGCTAAACAGTAATTGATTTTGGATGGGTAGAGAGGGGAGTGGATGAGTGTCTTATCATAAAGCACAATAACTTCTGGTAATTTCTTTTTGTAAAAAAAAAAAGAAAGAAAAAAATAAAAAAATATAATGTTTAAAGAATTATACATCACTGATTGTTAATTTAATGTATTTATTATTTTTTTTATATTGTCAAATTACTTTGTAATCCAGGTAAATAATACTAAAACTATATGATTGTAATAGGTTTTTCCTTTCTTTTGTTTATGTTATAATCAAATGATTATTTTTCTGGAAGAGGTCGCTAAAAAAAAAAAAAAAACAACAACAACAAAACGAAACAACCAATTTCATAATCAAGATCATTTTTTTTGAAAAAGATAGTCTGCTTTTAGTTTTCAAGGAAGGAACAGTGCTGAAATTTGGTAACTCAATTTTTTCATTTTATTTTGCAGAAATAAATGTAATCAAAGTAAAATTTTAATAATATAATGTGTGGCTAAATTTTTTTGATAAGATATCCTGATTTTCTTTGCCATCTACCTATTTAAAGACCTTTTATACTTAAAAATTTATTGTCTCACGCTAAAGTTCAAAAATGACAGATGTAACTAAAAGAGTCACGAAAAATTATATTATATCTAAATTAAGGAAAAGAAGCGATTTCCAAGAAAGAAATAATTATTTATTAACTTTATGTCATTTATTGATATTTTCTTGGTATAGAAAGAAAAAAAAAAAAATAATTGAAAGAAATATTTTGAAACCAAGGAAAATCAACTAGAAACATTTTCGCGCTCTTTCTCAATATTGTCTGCCTTTACAAGTAATGTAGTTACATACGTTAAAATATGTTTTATTCACCAAGAATTGTCTGGAAATAATAATAATGATAAATAAGATTAAATTATGCACCTGTATATTTTTTTAAAAAAATATATAAAAAAGAATATAAACTTTCTCAGAGTAAATATAGGAAAAGTTATATAGGGGCATTCTTACGGAGAAGTTACCGTTAAAAAAAATTTATAATTCCTAAAGTATGAACAAAACCAAATATCTTAGTGACTTAATGATAAAAATAAATGATATATTATATTATACATCAGTTGGAATTATTAAAACTTCATGTACAAGTAAATTGACTGCAGTTATTATCATAATAATCTCTCGGAAAATTGCGCATTTTCGTCCATAAGTAAGCTAGCTAATAAGTATACGTATCATCAATAAAAAAAAATATTGTGTATGTTTATCGTCTATTGTCAAATATTCGTCTATGTTAGAAGTCTATTTTTTTCTTGGATCCCAAAATTGTAGTAGTTTAATTCAAGTAAGAATTAATCTTCAATTCTGCTATATTTTTCTTTACCTAATTTATTAAGTGCACAAAATAAGAGAAAAACTTTTATTTAAAGGAAATAATACCATGCGTTTATTGTTTTTAAACTTGCTTCGTGAAATACGACTGGATAAAGCTCTGCACCTGGACCAATTGCTCAACAGAAAAACATTTTCTAATGAGAGAGTATGCACTTGTTAATTAATGATTGTTTAAAACTAAGTTATAAATAATATGTATTTTTTTTATATCACATAGATTAAAGTCTGTATGGTCAAGTGATATTTAATAGCCTTGTAATGACAAAGGTATGTTTTAATATAATTATTATTGGTTAAGTTGATATTTAACACGGAAAAAAAAAAATCTATAAAATATGTTTTAATTATTACATACCATTGTAGGTAGAAATTTTGTATGTTAGATATGTAAAAGAAAAATATTTAGATATTTAAGGGGTAAAATAAATATTGAAAATTATCAGAAGTAACTAAAAAAAAAAATGCTATAACAAAATATTTCTTGTTAAAGTTTTGAAACGAATTTATACTGTATTAATTGAGGAAGTTATTCCTAATTATTCTTAAATAACACATCCACTTTATTTAGTTTAAGATAGTATGCTACCAACTATTTTGAATGTTCCTTTATTAAAATTAAAATTATTATACTTTTATTCTATGATGTTCATTGATTTCAGATGTTGATCAAAGTATACCCGGTAACATAAGTTTATTATAATCAGTGTATTTACTTATCCTGCCCAGATATAGCATTGGTATATGCTTAATATTCGCATAGGTAATAATTATAATGTATTTATTTTGTGGGATGAAAAATGATCTCCCCAAAAGCTTTGTTTTCCATGAGAGGAAGATTTTAAATATAATGTTCGGGTATGTTTATAGCCCAAGTGATCGATTCTCATAGATAGGACGATCAAGAATTTATCTAGCATTTAGTATGTTTCATTCGTTTAAATCCCAGGAGAGGATTGTATTTGGTGTGTGTTCGTTGTATGCCCAAGTAAGAGGTAAGAAACCACCAAAATATTTTAATGTAGTAGATTACTTTACAAACCTTCGTGGTTATTCCATATTCCTCATGTGAAAATAAAGATAGCTCCACCATGGAAGGTGTTGATTATTGTGCTTAATTTTGAAAGTTTGGGCAAGATAAAGGTTATATTGGAGGTGTTAGTTCCTCAAGATCCACTTTAGTATAAATAGTGCGTTAGTAACTAGGGTCGATATCTGTATTGTGCTGCTAAATATTGCTAGTATTTGACAAGTAAATCAATGGAGAAAGTAATTAAAATTGTGTAATTTAAAACGCTTATTTACTGAAGGAATATTCAAATGCAATATTTAATTCTGGTTAGTAATTAAATAATACTCATATTTAAAATTATACATATGAATAAAATTTGTATCATAACTTAAGTTAGCATTAAGTTAAATGTAAGATGGTAAGTGTAACTTCTGATAACTGGCCTATAATTAGAATAGGTTATCCCATTAAAGACCATAAATAAAGTAAATGTATTAGAAATAAATTTAATATTTTGCATATTGCATATGATGGGATTAATCATTTAAAAAAAAAAAAAACCAAAACAAAAATAGTTAGTCAATAATTTTGAGTAAAAGCTTCTACAAGGTTATCAAAATTTAATAAACAATGTATTGGTAATGAAATGTATTTTTAGTTAATCAATCCATATGATTGCATGCAGGAGAAGTAGTAACCTCTAGTCCATAACCAAAAGAGTATACAGATTAATGTCAATTATATTTTATATTTTTGTATTACTATGGGATTATTGAATAAATGTTCATATATTTTTTTTTGTGATAATAATAAATTATAGTCTTGTTAAAATTTGTTGTAGATTCATTTTTTTTTGTTTTTATATGCTAAATATAAGTGTTTGCACAATATTTGCAAAACCTTTTCTTGAGTCCGAAATCATTCCAAATTCTTAAAAACTTAATATACCAGATAAATAAAGTTAAGCAGATCGGAATATGTCATTATATTTTAGTTTAATGATAATTATTTATGGAGTTGAAAACTTAAGACTAAACATTCACCTTTGTATAAAAAAAAATGAATTTATTCCCAAACCATTAACTTTGGTTGCACATTATTCCATTCCCATTTAGTTAAATTGTCTAAGTAATAAATCTTAGTTATATTATTGTGTTGTCATGGATGATGGAAGGACACAAAAAGCACCCTTGTCTTTTTATTATTCTGACTGAGATTCTAAAAAAAAAAAAAAAAAAAGGCTGTGTTATTCAAAATTATACGTCATTATTGAATAGAATTATCATCTCTTTAAATAATATAGCAGTGGATATGAGAGGAAGAATTTTGACATTGGGGTTTTTGATCAGAATTTTTTGAAAAAAATTGTCTGACACCACTGAAATCTGACTACCAGAATCTAATAGTGCCTTAACCAGTAGACCCTCAAACAAAACCTCTATCATGGGGCAGCTTTGTAAAGCAAAGTTAGGTACTTTATCATCCCCTGAACAGGTCATGTTAGTGATCTCTCTATAAGGAGTCAGTTGCATGTTCCTCATGGTATCTTTGGTGTCTTGAGATGAAAGAACATAACCTCAAGTACCCTGCTAGTTTGGTTGATTTTGGTTTTTGAGTGTATGGTTACTACACCTGGGTTTTGGTGACTTCCCTGGACTATTAAGAGGACTTATTTGAACTTTTCCATAATTAGACCAGTTTTTTTTTTGGTGACCATATATTTTGGGGACTATTTGGCCTGGCTTTACCTTTCCAGTGATTAGGATCATTGTTATTTTTCCGTTTTTGATAAAATATTGCATTTATAGCTGTATCTTCTTTCCTTTTTTCAGGAGCTCTAGTAGATAAACTGAGGATATTCATATCAATGCTAGTTAATAACTTGGCTACCTGCTCAATATTTACCACATTTGTGCACAACAGTGATTGTTCTATCCTCAATGGAAGTTTTTTTTACAATTCTTATAATCTCACTTTCATTAAAATGATATGTATTTAATGTATGTAATTTTATAACCTGCCATCTAAAAAACTTGGTTAGTGTTTCTGCAGATAGTGATCTATACTTCTCCTGAAACATTTGATACAGTATAGCCTTCTGTCAGTACCTATTTCAAAAGTTCCTGGTCAGTAACATTTTATAATCTTCAAAGGTAGATAGTGTTTGAAATAAAGATTCCCACTACATCAAGGCATTTCCTTGCAGCTGGCTATAGGCAATTATTATCTTCTCACCCTCAGACAAATTCCTATTTACTGAAAAATACAAGTTTAAACTTCGTAAATGGTCTATTGGTGCTTCATTTGTCGCTCCTTTAAACACCTTTAACTTAACGAACTGATTACTTACATTCATCTGGGTGGAAGGTGTATGAATTTTCATAATTTCCAAAACATTCTTTTGTGGATTCATCATATATTGATCAGAATGAGTTTGATATATTTTTGGAAGAGTGTCTTCTAAACTGAACATTGTGGAGGCCATCATCCTCTCCAGTTAAGACATAAGATGGGAGAGTGGATTCCACATAATGGTTGCTCATACTTTGTGGATCCTTAACAGCTACTTCCAAATGATTCAAATTAACCTCCCTCTTTTCTCCATGTTTCTTAGTCTTTGTGCTAGTTTCAGTTTGTCGCGATATACATGTTAGTAATCTTGGGTCCCCTTGAGATCCCCCTATTGAATGTCTTCAATTCATTGACTTATCCATTCTATCAGCCTGACCCCATATTTCAACTATACTCTCAGTGAGTTCCTCCAGTCTATTTTGGTGTAGCAGTTAGTTTCCAAAGACATTAATTTGTTTCCAAATTGGTCCAACCGTCGATTCAATATATCCTCAACACCATTGGGTATTTTACCTTCTTTATCCCATATGTTGAAAGATGAGCCAATTTGGCATGAATGGCTTGAATTTCCTCTTCGATTTTACTTTCTTGCTTTTCTTGACTCTTCTTTATATCTTCCCTGAAAGTTTCATGGGTCTTATAAACTTCTTTAAGTTTGGTATCCAGCTGAACCACAAAACTATCTGTTAAGACCGTATACTGGTCACCACACTGTATAATCCTTTCATCCATCTCTTCTTTCATTTTAACCATCCCTTGCTTAAGTTCAATGCTGTCCTTTTGTACATTTCCAAATCCTAAAGATAATTGTTCCATATTCTTAATCAGCTTTTCCTCAACTTCCTCCATTTCTGCTTTTGTTCTTGCTTCTACCTTATTCATATCACTTTTCAATTTTTTTCTCAAAAGATATACATCTTCTTTCAGTTCTGTTTCCAGCTTGTTCACGATATCTCTAGTTGCCATACTTTCTAATTTCACATTCATATATTCTCTCATAGCATCCACTTTATTGCACATACTAGCAGTTATTCTTGCCTCCATACTATTCATGTTTGTTTCTAAGCTGACATTTATTCTAGTCTCCATACTATCCATGTTTGTTTCTAAACTAGCATTAATTCTAGTCTCCATAGTGTTCATGTTTGCTTCTAAACTATTAATACCAGTTTTTATATTATTGATATCTGTTTTAGTTGCCATATTTGCCTCCAATTTGTTCATATCTGTCTTGATACTAATGATTAACTTATTCATCATTTCTTGAAACATTGTCTGCAAGATGGAAATATTTTCAGTATCAGATGCTTGAACTGTCTTGCCAGTGGCGACTTCTTGCATCTGGAAAGCTATTTGATTTTCTTCCAGTCTCTGTGGAGTTTCATTCTCTTCCATAATAGACCCCCCAAAATTTGGATTGATAAACACCCCTCCCCATCACTATTATCAATATCACTCTCTCCTTCCAGAATACCAGTATCTAATATCTCTTCCATCATATTTATACTCTTACTTTTCAATAATAATCCACTTCTCAATAACATGTATCCAAATACTTATTCAATATAACTTTATACTTATCAATATTTAAATACATTGCTGCAGGACTCCTAACCACTCCATGTCATCACCTAACTATTGAATGTCTATTTTTTTAAACTGGTGTTTAAGCTTGCCTAATTCATCTAACTTTAATTTTACTTATCATTTCTTTATTTATAAGTTGATCTCCATTTGTTCATTTCATCACATGTTAATCTCTATTTGTTCATCTCATCACATGCTACATTCTTCATTTACTCTTAATGTTATTTATTTATTTAATTATTTTTGACAAGAATTTTAAATTTCCAAAAACAACAATTGATATATCTGTTCATCATCATTCCTATTGAATACATACTGGTCTTATATAACAGAGTATGTCCAATATGGATTTAAGATTTAAAGATTAAGGGTAAAATAAAAAACATTAAATTTTTTTTTTTTAAATTTCAGTCTAATGGCTGAACCTCCTTTGCATCTAAACTCTATTCATGCCTAAACGTTTTGGGCACCAGATATAATGGGACAAATCTATTAACCCTAGCTGCCATACCCTGTTGCGGCATCAGATATAATGGATGGCCATACACTGATGTCCCGGTCCAAAAATACACTTGGATACCTCTATCAACTGTAACACATCCTCATGCCTAATACATTGTGTGCCAGATCTAATGGAATCTGCCACTCCAAAGTTAATGGTGCCATATACAACAGAACCACAATGTACACCATATGATGACACGAATATGACATAGTAATTGGATAACTTGAATGAAATGTGTCAACCGAATACAAAAAGTGGTGTCATAAATTTGTGATTCGACAACACATTTGGGTGTGTTAGATGTTACAGAATTAGCAATGGCATGTAATAAAGAGAGCACATCTCACTACTATCAGGCCTGAGCCTTCAAATAAGATGCTAGCGATACTATCCTATAATCTACTTTAAAACGTTTAAATGTAACCTAGAGCAGCGCATATTCATACATCTCCGTTTTAAGCCCCATTACACCATGGAATTCGTACTCAGGGAGTTCTTACAATCAACTTTCTTCAGGGATGGAACTACTCAATTTTAAATGAATTAGGCTTATGTATAAGCATAGTTATAGGAAAATACTGATGATGATCAATTATTTGTTAAAGCAATATTTAATGATGATGATGATCATCAAACCTATAATAGTGTAAATTGATAATGTGATGATGATCATCATCAAACCTATAGTAATGTAAAAGCATGTGATGATGATGATGAACATCTGTTGGTACAAATGCATAGTGATGGTGGTGATGACCAAACAGAGATCAGATTGATTTAAACAACTTATTTATTAACAACATATATAAAAATATATAACTATTTATAAGCAAGAAATAATAAGACAGATTAATATTTAGTTATAAAAAAAAACCTAATGGTTTTTTTATCATCTTGGTGACTTCATACAAGAAATAAAAATGCAATAGTCGACTCATATTAGATACAACATTATTCTCTGATTCATTAAATATATACATAACACAAGATAGAGAAAATCATAATAAAAGTTCATTACTTAAAAAATTACCCCATTAAAACAACTGTTACAATATTTATAAGTTAAATTAAATATATTATCATTATGACTGCCCACTCCCATTTATCTATATGTAGGTTGAGATTATGGTAGAAATTAATGATAGCTAAAGACCATTTATTCGGAAGGATTAGTCGTATATTCAGAATAAATAAAACTAAAAGAAAAGATTAGTAACATTGATTAGTATATAGATTAGTAACATTGATTAGTATATTGTCTCAAAGTCTTATGCTCAATATTATATGTATAAATCTTACTTGTAATGAGATCACCTGGACAGGTTATTGTTGACTTCTAGAGGAATCTAAAAATTTACTTTATTAAAAAAAAATGTATATATATCTATTAATTAAAGAGAATTCCCTTTTGAATTTATATCAACAAAATATTTTTCCATCCATTTGTTCACTTTAAATTGTAGTTGATCAAATTACAGAAAAAAAACATTTTAAGCACACAATAAAAAAAAAAAACAATACATACTTTCAATTAGAAAATTTTAAGATGTCCATTTCCATGGCTAAAAATTCCAGTTTATCAGCTCTGTTATTTTTATTTATCCATTCCTGATTATATGAATCCATGAAAAAATGTTTGTGTACCAGAATTTTCTTTTTCAAAATAGACATTCGGAGGACCGATTTGATGATTTCATAATCAAGTAATGACCTGGAGGTTGGCTAGAAAGATCCCCACAGCATTAGTTTTTTTACTCCAAACACATTGTAATGTTTCTTATCTTATCAACCATTGTTTATAATTTATCTTAATTATGTCTAAAAATGATTTTAAAGACAATAGTTAATTCTTAGTAGTTCCAGATTTCCCTTTCCTTTATATTATTATAAAGAAATTTACTTATAGAAGATCTTAATTTACAAGTTCAAAAACTATTAATTTTGAATTACAGTTTAACTCCTGGACATTATAAACATTTTTCTTTTAAAAATGCTAAAAAGTTCTTTGCTTTTTTTCTTTTTTTAAGAAAATAAAAACTTAATTTTTTTTTTCCATTGCTATCTGTTCAAAATCCCGGTCTCTTCTTCTCAACATCATCTGCTTTTTTTTTCACTTGTAAAAAGAACCGCTCTTTCACCACATGATTACTAAAAACCTATTATAAACTTGATACACATAAAAAAATAAATTTACAAAATGTTATTATATTTATTTCATTTGTATTATTCTAATTCGATCATCTAACAAGACTTTAAACTTCATATAAATTTTAATCTTTAATTTTGTCCGTTTTATCAGTCAATTAGTGTTTTATTTATTAATAAAATTAAACGAATAAAAAAAAATAGAAAAATGATTAATTTCTACCAATAAACGAACACATTAGTTTATATGCATACGTTTATCTGCACATATATATACGCACCATGTAAACAAACAATTTATTTGCTTACTCCCAATAGATAAAAAAAAATAATATTTCAACACATTAGTCTATCTTATATGCTTACAAATGGATATATCACATTTGTATTTAAGTATGCAGGATATTTTACTTCAAACACATTGGTTTATCTGCACATCTCTATGTAGATATACTACATTTTATATAAGCCAGCAGATAAGATCTTTAATTTTCTTGGTCTGAATTCAAATATTGAAGAAAACATTGGGTCAGGTGTGTAGACCTGTTGTAAGCATAATATATATATATATATATATATATATATATATATATATATATATATATATATATATATATATATATATATATATTACAATCATTAATTTTACCTTGGCAATTAATAATATTTGTGCAATTTCAAATATAAATTTCTTTAAAATAAATAAATGGTAATACAGCATCGATTGATCCACACCATAAGATGGCACTGTTGCTAGTAAAAAACGAATAGATATAACATTACCGTGCTGATTTGATTATTATTATTTTGTAATGTTATCGTGTTTTTTTTTTTTTTTTGGTTTGGATTTTTTTTTTTTTTTGGGACTGTATTTTCTTTTTTTTTTAAATAAATAAATTGATTTTTAAATATTTTTTTTAATACATTTTGTAAAAACCTTTTTCTTCTTTACTTTTTTGGTAAAACTTGTTGTTTAACAAAATTGGGTTATGGTCTTTTTTTTTTTTAAAGTAACTTTTTTTTTTTTTCGCTTTTGATTACGGTCTTCTTTTTTTTAAAAGTAACTTTTTATATTTTTTTTGGCTTTTTACTTTCATTAAACTACCACAAAGGCAGTTCTTCTGGGTGAGGAGAATATTTCTCTGTTGAAGAAAGGCCACCGCATCTGCTTCTGTAGTCTGCCATTTAAATGTTTTGATCTCGAAAAAGTGTTGGAAAGTGCACGACTTGATCGTGAACTTTGCCGAATTGTGACTAACAATCCTCATTAACTGAATTCTGACTCCTGACAATGAAACCAGGGGCATTTGGAAAATCGTTACAATTTTTATGAACGAAAATGAAAAAAAAAATACATCGAAGCCAAAAAAAACACGTTATAATATAGTTTTCGACATTTAAAATGCAGAAATCTTCACATCATACACTGTACAATAGTTAAGAGTAATGTCTATAGAGAGTCTTGCATACTTGTCACTAATAATGTTTAATATACTAGAGATGTTGGGGTAATGGGTGCACTTCAACATCTTAGCGGTTGAACAGTTTACTAGGCTGTAAGATCTATGAGCGGCCTTGTAAACAGCATATTTATGTGCTTTAGCGTAGAAACAGCACCATCTTATGGAGTGGATCAATCGATGCTGTATTACCAAATAAACATATATATATATATGAAAAATTGACTTTCATTATTATTAGGATTTTAACATTGAAAAATAAACTTATAGGTTAGTTTTCAAATGTTACAATTGTATACACTTTGATAAAGATATATTTTAAATGTTATAAAAAAATAAACGTATAAAACAAAAAAAAATAAGACAATTTTTAATTACCATTTAATTTCTTTTAATGTCTCTTCATTTTCCAATCAACCAACTATTTCAGTCATTTTCTTTTATTTTATTTATTCCAGAGTAGCTCAAAGTGACTTTAAAATATGAATACATATTATTAATGAAATGATAGATTTTTTTCTTGTTGTTAGAACAATTGATAGCAATCATTTTCTTGATATTCAATTATACAAATAATTAAATTTAATTATTACTATGGATCATTAAAGAAATTTGAAGTTAAAACAAAATATATAAATAGCTATTTTCTGAAATCTATTTATGAACACAGGTTTCATTTCAGGCTACATATTCTATTAGATTTCAATGGTGAAATAAGTTAGGCAGTGGAGAGGCAGATTTGCCTCTTTCATAATAAAGTGTAATTAGCTGACAATTTTTGTGTTAAATCATGATCCAGTAATTATTAGATTAACATCCCAAAAATAATTTGTAGTTCAGAAAAATAAAGCTATGACTTCATTCTTCTTCTGTTTTTTATATTAAGACTTCATGATAGGTATACTGGGTTTCCATAGTAATATTTTGGCCTATTGTTATAAACTCCCATGTGGTTTGAAAAATTTTTAACACAGTTGATTGTTGATTTTAAAATATTTTTTTTATATAACAAAACAAAAATAATTCTCAATAAAAAAAATATATATTACATTGAAAATTTTATTTTTATGATCTACAAAATAAATAAACAACCAGAATAATATCATTACATCTTTTATAATTCTAAAAGAATAAAAATAAAAGTACAATCTAATTATAATTAGCAATTTAAATTCTACTGTTAATAATATTTTTTTTATACAGGCACACTTGCAAATTCATATATATTCATGGGTATTAAAATCTCATCATCATAAAACAAAATACATGTCACAATAAATAAACTTGAAGTAAACAACAATAAAATAATTAACAACAATAATAATAGCAACCTATTTACAAATCCTTAATTAACAACTAAAGCAAAGAGATTTTTTAAACTATACTGGCACTTCAAAAAGTAAGGGTGGATTTTCCATCTCTTACAATATACATATATATATATATAAGTTTGTATCAATTATTAAATCTCTTACAATATACATATATATATATATAAGTTTGTATCAATTATTAAAGATACCTTTGACAACGCAACGAACTAAAGTACAATCTTCAATATCAAGAGGTAACTGATATCTTGGCCAGGCTAAGGTCATGTCCGTTAATGTAAAATTGTGAACATCCCAGTCCCACACAGCAATCTTCTAATATTAAATACAATATATATATATATATATATATGACAAAAATCAAATCAGTTGTCACATGACCTAATTTAATAAGCTTGTATTTACAAATATTATATATAGCACTTACAAAATAAGCTCTTATCAAGCTTTGCAGAATATCTCCAAACCCAGACCAATTTCTGCTACTGTTTTCAATCCCATATGGCTATTTAAGTTAGACAGCTGGATTAGAAAACATGTGGATGTCGGAAAATGTCAGATTTTCTAGTTAATAGTTATACAGTAGATAAAGTGCTGGCTTGTTCTGGTATTTTTAATTTCATGCTTGAATATCTCAACACCTCACTGATGATACCAATAGCAGAAACCAGTTTGGGGTTGGAGATATTCTGTAAAGCTTGCTAAGAGCTTATTTTGGAGCTCTCTCTCTCTCTCTCTCTCTCTCTCTCTCTCTATATATATATATATATATATATATATATATATATATATATATATATATATATATATATATATATATAACATGTATGTATATGTTCTTTTGAATTGAATATGAAATATAATCAATTTTACAGACAACTTTATGATTATATTTCAGACTTTCAAGCTATGTGTAGTTAACCAATTCTTTTTTATACAACTGATATACTTGACCCCATACATGTTAAAAAGAAAAATGATCTACAATGTAAGTATTTTGTTCTAAATTAGCACTCATCAGTTGTGTATATCACCATCTCTCATACATACATACAGTCAGAGTTGAGTTTATATTTAGATAGCAAATCTTAAAGTTTAATGGATAAGCTTCAATCTTTTTTACTCTCCACTCTCCAGCCATCTATATTATTGAAAATCCAAAATTAAAATGCTTATATTTTTTTGATGCCAAGTTTATTGTCACATCCACATTGATCATAAACCAATCTGACACCTCACATGTAGGACCTTAATATCTTGATTTAATTATACAAAAGAAGCATATGCAGAATACATTTTCTATATGGAAAATTTAAATATATATATATATATATATATATATTACACTAAATTTAATATAATTATAATGGACATGAATTCAGACTTTAAAACTTTTTTTAGTAATGCAGTCCTTCTTATACTAGTGATACATGTGACAACATACATTTGAAAAATATAAATGATATCTAATATACATATTTTATACTGAAGTACTACCCATCAGTTTGTCAAATCACCACCACCCCACATATGTACAATCAGTGCTGAATGTATATTAATAATGCAAATGTACAAACTTTAATGGACAACCTTCACTCTTGTTCACACTACAATTTCTGTTAAATGGCATACAATAACATAGTGTGGGTGTAGAATTTTTTTATATATATATATATATATATATATATATATATATATATATATATATATATATATTGTAATGGTCCAGTCTATGATGCTGCAAGAGAGGGTCACATCTACATAGGGTCAGGCTTAGTTGGATAGGATGCTGAAGATGATGCAAAGAAGCACATAATCTATGATTACACCATCTTCCAATAAACCAGATCAATCCTCATATATTAAATTTACATGAAATTTGGGTAAGTTCATCTACACCTCACCCTGCCTTTCAGTTCTGTTATACCTCAGAGTTCATACTCAAGGGGAATTCTTCTTTGACTCCGTTATTATTGATGTACCTATGCAGACTAATAAATAAATTACCTTGTAAATGTTACTATTAGAGAGTTGTATTAACCTAATATCCCTCTAATATAATTATAAAATAATCATGCATATGTATGTCTATATATAAGACATGGCAGTATTGATGAATGCAACAATAAATAAAAAAAACAAGAGAGTATATTAATTCAACAGATGTTATAACAGTTATTTTGTACAATAAAAATGATAACATTAAAGATTTAAATAAATATGTAAGTTGAAACTGTATTGATAAATAATAATAATAATAATAATAATAATAATAATAATAATAATAATAATAATAATAATAATAATAATAATAATAATAATAATAATAATAATAATAATAATAATAATAATAATAATAATAATAATAATAATAATAATAAATTTAATATGTACATGTAGTTTAGGTTTCAATGATGAGTACCTATTATATCAATATTGTAATAGTATACATTTACCCCACCCATGTCCCAATGATAAATATCCATGTTGATAAAATCATTATATACAAGATGATAAAAAATAATAAGATTGTTTTAACAAACTCTAATCTAACTGGTAAAATTATATTTACATTTGATATAAAAAAAAAAAAAAAAAAAAAAAAAAAAAAATATATATATATATATATTGTAACCAGACCCCCGTACAACCCTTTTAACACCTCAGTTGTAACAATTTCCTGATGAGCATATTGTAGGAAGGAATTATCGATTGGCTTTCCCCAATACAGATGTCACCCCCCTACAACAATATTTCTTGCTCATCAGAGGATGTAGCACCATAAAGACTGAAACACCTAGAAATTTCTGTGTTCGGTTTTTTAAATGGTGTCACTAGAGTTCCATCTCACTACAACCTGACCTACCTAGGTCTAGTTATGCCAGACATAGCTCAGGAGGCATGAAATTCTTGTGAGCAAGTGCAATGAATGACAAGTGATGCAAAAAATAGAACTGAACAACTGAAATTAATTTTAAGTAACAACAGTTTTATTAACAATGATATTGATAAGTTCTTCCAATAAAGTTCATTCTTCATTTCAAATGAAGGCTCATTTTAATTTATCTTCAGGGAAGAATTCAAAGGATCTTTTATCAAGTAGATGTCTACCATTACTGCATAAATATTTTTAACTATTTCTTCCATATCTGTATATCCTTTTTAGGTAGGTAAATAGGTAACATGAGCAATTCCAGATTTGTGAAGCTTCTATAATTCAGTCAAGTATGGATGTGTATTTATATACATAAGTCTCATTATTTTACTCATACACAATGAATATGCATGTAAGCATTTGTAATTCATATAGTACTTTTTTATTTTTAAATTTATCATAGGTAGGTAAACAGATAATATAAGCAATTCTGGGTTTGTGGACTATTTATAATCCACTCAAGTATAAATGTGCATTTATGCACATAAGTTTCATTATTTTATTTACTAACAATCAATATGTATGTAAGCATTTGTAATTCATATAATACTTCATTATTTTTAAACTTATCACAGGTAAGTAAACAGGTAAGGTAAGCAATTCTGGGTTCATGGATTATTCATAATTTATTCAAGTATAAATGTGCATAAGTTTCATTATTTTATTCATACACAATCAATATGCATGTAAGCATTTATAATTTTTATTTAGTTATTCTAATATATAGCATAAATATTTGTTATTTGGACTGCCACAGATGTATATTTGTACACATAAGTTGATCAGCAGTTTCATTTATAACATTAATTTAATTATTGTAGTATATAGTATGAATATTTGTTATTTGATATGCCACATACATATATTTCTACCCATAAGTTAATTAGCAGTTTACTTTATAACATTAATTTAATTATTCTAGTATATAGCATAAATATTTATTTGGTCTGCCATAGACATATATTTCTATACACAAGTTGATCAGCAGTTTCATTTATAATTTTGTTACTTATAGTTATATGTAATAGCTCAGCATTTTGAATTCTTCCAGGTATACTTATTTGTATATTGGCAAAATAAATAGTTACAAGTAGTCATTTTTATTTTATTCTAATTCAGATGTATCTGCATAAAAGAAGTTAATCATTTATGATTTACCTTATTAAATGCCTTTTGATTATAGATATTTAAGACATTTATATATTTATAATTTATCACCAATAAAATGTATTTTCACATAGCTATAATTATTCATAATTTATTTTAATAAAGCCATTTTGTATTTTTTTGTTTTTTATAAACACATATAAGTATTGAATATTCCATGAAATTGTTACCTTCATTTTATCAAGTTTGTTCCTTCACTTCACATTACTACTGCATTTCAAAAAGAGATCAGTTTATTTGAATTGAATGGCATTATTTAATTTCCATGATGTTCACTCAGGCAAGTCTTGGAGATTCATGGCTATGGACAAACAGAGGAAGCTATTACAATTAGCCTTCCATCCTTATCATTTCCTTATTCATACTTTCTTTTTTCATCATTAGCAGTGTCGCTGCAAATATTATATTCCAAGGTGACTAAAACCACTTGTCAACTAAACAGTTATTCTTAGATAAAAAAATTTAACTTTGTTTAACTCTTTCACTTTTCTTATTTTTAACTCCTTTTAAAAATCTTTTTAAAAATGTCCTCTGAACTTCAAACTCAACTATTTATACTCTGATCTCTGGATTGATTCAGCAGCACTCCCACTGTATCTGATTTTTTACACAGCTTTCATTTAAGCCCGAGTGCTTTTCTCTTCTTAAGGATTGGACCACTACTTTTAGTAGGACAGATAAGAAATCATGAGGATTAAGCCATGTTCTTCAAGTTGATAACTGCCTCAAGTGAATATTATATTTTGTATAACAACATTGTTTCAAAAATTAAAATGTAATATTATAATAAATTCCAGCTTTAAATAAATACTTAGAGATGTATTTATATCATAATTTAAAATAATAACAGCAATAATGAAGGTTTATCTTTTTTTCTCAATTATAGAAAATAATGATTTTCTTTTAATTTTAAACTTTTTGCTTTTTTTTTTTTTAAAAAAAAATAGGATCAACTTCTTTCATATACATCTGCCTTTTTTAGTTGGGGAGGGTAAAAGAAATCTTAATACACGTGAAACAGAATTTCTGTTTCAATATATATATATATATATATATATATCACAATCTGATTCCATTTATAGCAGGTTGATTTGTATAAAGATCACCTCCCCCCCTTACTAAATCATATGCAACTTCTACTATGATAGAAAAGTAGATTCCCTCAGAAAGTTATTTGTTCATACTGAAAAATATCTAAGGTGTTGAATTGGGATGTCTTATGTTCCCGAATAATAAGAATAAAATAATAAATAAAAAATGTAATTCATACATAGATGTTTAAAAATAAAAATCACAACATGTAAAAAACATAATTTCATTAAATCAATTGAATTAGATTAGCTGAGTTGAAAGAGTCATGCATGGTTTAGGGTTCATGCATTTTAAACATTTTCCTCCAGATAGATATAAATCAATTGTCACTGCTCCTGAATGGCACATTTCAAACAACTCTGCAATGGCCATCTGTTGTTTTTCTTTGATGCATGTACAAACATTCCCTGCTGGGCAAAATACTTGTCTATTAGCCACTTTGAAGTAGACAATATGGAAACTTAGAGGTTTATGGTTAGTAGATTAATGATTCCATCTATGACAATCAACTCATTTAGTCACACCACATTGCATTCATTCAATGTATAAAAGTTTTACATTAATTGCAGTTCACAGTTAAAGAAAGAAAACTTTATATGCAGTAAAAATCTAATTATTTGTGCATTTAGCAGTTAGCTATATGCATATACTTTTCTTCTGAATTGAAAATTGATTGTTTTGTTTTAATTTTTCTTCTTTTCTTTTAGAAGTTTAAAATGATTTTTTGTGAATTTATCATATTGCTCAGATTAAATTGCTCATTTTATTTATATTAAAGATTCTTATAATTTTTTTAAATTTTGTACTGAAATTATATTTATAAAATTAATATATTCAAACAAAACTGTCCATTTTATATGGTGTTCACAAACATATAATTTGAAGAAAAATGCATTTGAATCACACTTGATTTTATAGTCAGTATTGT
The DNA here is from genome assembly GCA_028023455.1 of Epiperipatus broadwayi. Lineage (NCBI taxonomy): Eukaryota > Metazoa > Onychophora > Udeonychophora > Euonychophora > Peripatidae > Epiperipatus > Epiperipatus broadwayi. The sequence goes on along the minus strand of JAQFVV010000284.1, from coordinate 179,835 downwards.
TTCCATTTATTTGTACATTAAATTTTTTATTTCCTTTTTATTTGCTGTATGTGTCTATTGTTATGTAGATATTATCATGATAATTGATTCAAAAATATATATAACACATTATTATTTCATTCTTATACTAGGTTACTAAACCTTACAACACCCCGAAAATTATTATCTTTCCCTTTTATTGGTATTTTCTTCACTTCATATATGTATATTTAATACCTGGTTAGATGTAACTCATTTTTAAGTTACTTAATAAACTATTGATATATTATGCCTATATATATATATATATATATATATATATATATATATATATATATATATATATATATATATATATATATATATATATATATATATATATATATCTTGATTCAAATTTGATAAGCACTTAATTAGAACATTTATTCCATATTCTGGCAAAACTTATTAGTCTAGCCAGATATAAATCTTGACTGGACATAAACTAACATCACAAGTAGTTAAAGATTTGAGTTGGTATGGTTATAAGTCACCCTCACAACTTGCCTCATTTAACTCTTAATGAGCATATATGTGGATTCAAGATTGGGCAAATTACATTCTTTTTGTTTATGAAAGGTTGACAAACATATTCTCCCATGCTCCCTCTTTAATCCTTCAATTCTAACTATCTTTCTTTGAATTGTCCTCTCTTATTAGTTATCATCATTCCAAATAAAAATTTGGCATAGGGTATTTTATTGTTTGAACCTGATGAAGAGTTACCTATCATCATATGTGGATTAACTAAAAAAAATCTGATAGGTTTTAAGATACCACTGTAAAGGTTTAAGATATTTACTAGAGTATACCATTATAAATACAACCAAAGAAATACCTTTACCCTATTTACACATCTTTTTTCATGCTTACTCACTTCTCCTATACTTCACCTATCACTTTCTTTTTAATTTACCACACACTGTTTAGGGTGGAAGTGACAATCATATGTTTATATTGATTGACTAAGATATGGCTTCAGTATTTTGGCATTCTAAGTCTCTTTAATTTTTCCTTTGATATTAACCCAAGAAGCATTATAACTTGTCTGTTTTACTATGGTATATGGTCCTTTGTATTGTAAATAAATAATTAAATATTTGTTTTTGCAGGGTTTGCTTACACGAGGAGGTTTTATCATCACTTTATTTTCTATCTGGAAATTATGTGATTTTTTTTTTCATATTTATTTCTTTGTTTTGCGTTTCTAATTAGCTATTTATAGGTTTTTGTCTAATTATTTGTACATTTGTATCAGAACAAACAAACACACACACACACACACATATATATATATAATTAGTTTCCAACCAGTAACCACCTAAACATTCACAGTAAATATAGCAACCAATATTTCTAACTGCTGTCAAGGCAACTTTCACACCTTTTAATATATATATATATATATATATATATATATATATACATACACTAAAAATATTACATATGCTAATGTATATTCAAGCCCAAGTTGGTGGTTCATTTGTAACTAAATAACATTGTGACTTATATATCTAAATATGCATATGCTATGACAGCTGCTATAATTAGTAATTCATAAATAAGTGATGATATCTATAACAAAATAGAACCTGAGGCCATTATGACTTCTTCTCATCTTAGGTAAATGGCCTATCTCTTACTCTCTTTGGAAAGCACTCTGCAATTAATATGAATATAATACCATAGCCCATTTGCAACTATCATAAATATTAATTTAGTCATGCCAATAATGAGATAAATAAATTATCTCATTTCTAAACACATAAAATCAAAATGAAAATTCATCACTGTCATCACTTAAATTTAAAATATTTTTGATATTGGGAAATTATTGTAACCAACAGAATACACTCACTATTGTTATCAGATTAACCAATACTAGCTATAACAACTGAATAAAATTACAGTGAAATCCATCGAGTGAACTATGCTTATCTCCAATAATAGTTTCTTTCAACAAAGAATCCTTCCCATTTCTCTTTCCACATATATAAGACAATTCATGGTCCCACACACACACTGGCGCTATTTATAACAACTTATAAAAAATATATAAAGTTAATATCAAGTTGAAAAAGAAACCAATTCACTTTTATTCAGCTTAGCTAAATACATGCATTTTCCCAAGAGCCACTAGATTATTTTAAACCTAGATAAATATCATCTATCCATTGTGTCCTGGGTTCAAACCCATTCGGTACATTCTTTACTATACATGACTTGGATGACTATAACTAAAAAATGTCATTCTTATATTTTATCTGTGTCAATAGATTTATAATATTGCAATACCATAAAATTTATATATCCAACACTCTCATAGATATAACCAGCTCAGTTTACATTTATGATGTACAGATGCAAGAATGCTCTTACTAATGGCTTGCAAACAAACATAGTGAAGGCCATTACTTATATATATATATATGGCAATTAAAACTAGTTATGAATTTAATTATTCATCATAATACAATCATGATGATGATGATGATGATGATGATAACAGCCACTGCTTTATAAACAATGCATAACAACAAATTTATATTTCATAAACATATAGGCACTTTCTTAAAATCACATTATGTTCAAACTGGGATTTAATTATAATACTCATACTTTTGTATATGTTTATGGTTATATTTACTTCATATACTATTATAGTTAAAATTATAGCTCAATCATCATCATTTACCAGTGATAATAAATGATCATCACAAATCTCCCCCATGATATTTAGCTTTTTATAAATCCCTATTTACTAAACATATTAATTAAATTTAAGATTGGATTTAATTATTAACATTTATTTAGCGATCCTTATATTATAAAGTTTAGATTCTGATAAATCCACGATTATTTACTTGAACAATATTATGCTTAAATGGTGATTTAAGCAGTAATATAATATCCATCTTTGATGAAGATGATCAAGACTCTTGAGTACAATATAATTTTAGATTTTTATTATTAACCTGTAATTATTTAAAACATGGTTATATGTCTAGCGCGATTTTAAACATCATTATATGTAAGTCCATATCCAATGCTTAACATTTACTTAACATTTACGAGTGACGATGATCAATTAAAACAATAGAATCAAGAGAAAAAAAGATATAACAATATTAATAATAATAACTCGGAAACCAAATATGGTATAATTATATTTCTTAACACTCTTCCTCTTAATAAATCAAATTGTTAATTATTATGTTAATTAAATACACAATTAAAACAAAACATTTTAAGACTATGTGAATAACAAACTAATTTTATATATCTGCTCATGTTACTACATATTTTGAAGTAACATGGCTTAAAATGACATAAAAATATTCTATTGTTTGCTTATTTAATATCTTCCCTACTTATTATATATGTCACTAAGGTAAAATTTCATTTAAACAATGTCTGTGTTTTCTTTACTTTCATACGTGTGTGTAACACCCTGCTCTTTAATTTGCTACCTTAAAATAACTGTCTAACATATTTTGTATGGTTGGTATAAGCAGTCACACACACACACCTTGTGATATGTCAGCATATATTCTATTAAAAATGCAACCCTTTAAATTATGCTATCATTAGTAGATGAAGCAAGATTTTGCACTTTAAATCCAAATATATATGTTTACATGAACTTGATTTTTATTTTTACACTATCTAATATATTTCTTTCCTTCAATACGTTCACGTTTAAATGTTACGTGCTTTTACTCTAACATCAGTTATATAGGTGACTATTGTATTTCTAGCAATATCATTGTAACAGTAGCTGGGTTCAAACCCTGTTACAAGAAAGGGAAAAGCACATACACATTACCCTCAAATACTAGCATATATTCAAGCGGGTGAAAAAGGGTTAAAATATATATAGTTATTCATATATATACATGCGTGAAATAAATTTTAAACTCTTTTTCGTTAGTATTTTTTTTGTAAAAAATAAATGGGGTAGGGATTAATTTGTAAACATTATTTATTTAGAATGTTTTACTTTTAAAATAGTACAAATTAACAAAATTACAGTTGTGTGCAAATATGTTATATATTGTTTATTGATTTAAGTTTAATTATATTTAAAATTAACAAGGGTAGCAAAAAAGGAATGTTGTTTGTGCCTTCAAGCAGTTTTATGTTGAAATCACAATTGCTAATTACTATGAAAATAAAATTCCAAGAAAAAGCCAGAGAATGTTTGACCAAAACAATGGAAATGAAAATTTAAAGAAAGAAAAGTAATTTGGAAAGGCAAAACTATTCAAAGAAAATGATTTAGATTGAAGATCCGATAAGAAAAAGAAAATTTCCTTTGTATGAGAAATGAAAATTAATTAGAAAAAGAAATTAATTATTGAGGGGAATTTGGGGGGAAAAAAGAGAGTGATTTGAGTTAGATCTTGACCGTTGAGAGAGATAGACTTAAAAAGCTATAGAAGATATATCTAACATGACAGGGTAAAAACCTTGCGTAAAGGATTTACTCACCCATAGCCAATGTGAACTGACCAGAAGCTGCTTGCTGCCAAAGAACCTCGGAACCTAGTGAATATTCCAGATAGTGGAACAGAAAAGAAATAGAAATGACTCGTATGTATAAAAATATAAATTCAGTTAATTTGAAAGTTACATTAAACAAGACTTCAACTATGACTCCAACATTACTCATGGCAATTTAAACATCGGACTCATCAGGAAAAAATTATATCTTCACGCTTTCATAAACCACTCCAAATACTACCGGATAGCAGAAATCCATTTGATATGCCTCATTACATTCGGATCCCAGACTCTGGGGTTTTTGTCAGGTAAAGTGAACTCTGTTTTATATCTCTGAAAATTGTTTATGGCTACTCTTGAAAATAATAACTTTCTTAAATCATTTTATAACATAATATTATTGCGCACAATTGTATAGTAAACATTTTTTTCTTATATATAAAAATGATATGTGTTTATTTTAAATTTACTGTTATATCATTTCATTCATAATTTGGGGAACTGACTATATGTTTTAGAAAGGAGGGATAAGAGTTTATTTCCATAGATGGCAATGAGAAAGTAATAATAAATTTTAATACAAATTTATCTTTGCGTGAGAATTATTTAATAATTATGGTTTACATATTTTTTTATCACTTCATTCGCTAAATAAATTCCAATAATTCAAATATGTCCGAGGTAAGCGGATATATAATAGTATATTTTCAGTTAAGTACAAACCTATATATATATATATATATATATATTTTATTGTTAACTCCGTTCATTCGTTAGGTTTTCCTCCCCACCCTGGGAGTGAGTTAGTTTGGGTCGGGCACTCCATTAATCGGGAAATATAATTCTCATTGTAATAGTGGGTTTGGCACTTGAGGTCATTGATAAAGTGACGCTCATAAATATATTCTCCCGTAGACATTTTTTTGATATTTAGATTTTATTCAAGATACCAGGGTTACCGTAAATTTTATTCATTAGTCTTAAATTCTAATTACGCAATATTTAAAATTTGCATCAAGTAAACAATACTTGCCTAAGAATTTGCATCAGAATTCGCTTTGGTGGGTAATAATTAACTATTACCTACAGGTGTTATGGCGACTAAACAGCCATAGAAATTCCATCCAGTCATCGGTTAGGCTCTTTGGTTCACTTCTTGAAATCTATATCATTTAGTTAAGACCACCAATGTCGAATAAGACGTGGTAAAAGATAAAGCCCATTAAAATGGCTTTCCAACGTTTGGAGCTACGAAAGTAGGAGAATGGCAGGTTAATAAAAATAAATTAATTGATTATTTGTTCTGTTTTTTGCATGAGTTTAATTATATTGCCTCGCAAATATTGCTTTTAAAAAAATAAATAAAGCACTAGATAGGGGAGAAAATAGGAGTGAGAGGTAGAGGTTCAACAGTAAGGCAGGTAACGGTCAGCATAGTATTTTGTGAGCTGGGGTGAGGAGCCCGGCACGTTATATATATAGAGAAAAAATTTTTTTTATGTATCCCAAAGATAAAGTAGGAGAGACAATCAGTATAGTTACTGCAATATAAAATTCAAGAGGATCAAGAGGAGTGGAAACCTGTGTTACCATGTCAGATTAGGGATGCAGTTATAACCCATGTACACCTACTTTATGGCCACTATGGCACATACAAAATGGAGTGTTTGCTCCAGGAATGGTTTTTTTGGCCAGGAATGCACACTAAGATCATGTCTGTGATAAACCAATGTGAAATATGTCAAAAAGCAAAGCCAGCTAATAGGAGTTATGTAACACCTATGACGTTTATAATTCCAACCAAGCCTCGGGAAATGATGGCATTGGATTACTATGGCCCATTGCCAGCTTTTAATAAGAAGAAGTATCTCATTGTGGTCTATGACTTATTCTCGAAATTTGTAGCCGTGTACCCGATATCCCAAGCCAATACTAAGAACACCATAAAGATGTTAGAGAATAAACACTTTCCCACGGTAGGAAAACCAAACATTTTATTGTCCGATCATGGCACTCCCTTTATATCTGGGGAATGGCATAGGTGGATACAATGACAAGGAATTAAGGACATATTGACGTCCATCCGTAATCCCCAATCAAACCCATGTGAGAGGGTTATGCGGGAACTGGGTCGGTTGTTCAGGACATATCTCCCAACAAATCATCGAGGGTGGGTCAAGCAAGTTACACATCAACTATATTAATTGGTCTGTAAACAAATCGACCGGGTTTGCCCCCATACGGCTGCACTTAGGAAGACATGTTCCTCGATTGATAAAAACACCCTAGCTCAGGCTGGAAAAGTGTCCAATAGATGTAGAAGCTGACAGAGCTCAAGCTTACCAGACTCTCATGAAAAGAAGTCAAAAGAGAAATAAAAGAGCATCCCACGTCTTATTCGATGTTGGTGGTCTTAACTAAATGATATAGATTTCAAGAATTGGACCAAAGAGCCTAACCGACGACTGGATGGAATTTCTATGGCTGTTTAGTTGCCATAACACCTGTAGGTAATAGATAATTATTACGCACCAAAGAAAATTCTGATGTGAATTTTTAGGCAAGTATTGTTTACTTGATGCAAATTTTAAATATTGCATAATTAGAATTTAAGACTAATCAATAAAATTTACGGTAGCCCTGGTATCTTGAATAAAATCTAAATATCAAAAAAATGTCTACGGGAGAATATATTTATGAGCGTCACTTTATCAATGACCTCAAGCACCAAACCCACTATTACAATGTGAATTATATTTCCCAATTAATGGAGTGCCCGACCCAAGCTAACTCACTCCCAGGGTGGGGAGGAAAACCTATCGGATGAACAGAGTTAACAATAATATATATATATATATATTGTGCCTTTTTATATATATATATATATATATATATATATATATAGGTTTATACTTAACTGAAAATATACTATTATATATCTGCTTACCTCGGACATATTTGAATTATTGGAATTTATTTAGCGAATGAAGTGATAAAAAAATATGTAAACCATAATTATTAAATAATACTCATGCAAAGATAAATTTGTATTAAAATTTATTATTACTTTCTCATTGCCATCTATAAAAATAAACTTTTATCCCTCCCCTCTAAAACATATAGTCAGTTCCCCAAATTATGAATGAAATGATATAACAGTAAATTTAAAATAAACACATATTCATTTTTATATATAAGAAAAAAAAATGTTTACTATACAATTGTGCACAATAATATTATGTTATAAAATGATTTAAGAAAGTTATTATTTTCGAGGGTAGCCATAAACAATTTTCAGAGATATAAAACAGAGTTCACTTTACCTGATGAAAACCCCGGGGTCTGGGATCCGAATGTAACAAGGCATATCAAATGGATTTCTGCTATCCGGTAGTATTTGGAGTAGTTTTATGAAAGCGCGAAGATATAATTTTTTCCTGACGAGTCCAATGTTTAAATTGCCATGAGTAATGTTGGAGTCGTAGTTGAAGTCTTGTTTAATGTAACTTTCAAATTAACTGAATTTATATTATTATACATACGAGTCATTTCTATTTCTTTTCTGTTCCACTATCTGGAATATTCACTAGGTTCCAAGGTTCTTTGGCAGCAGGCGGCTTCTGGTCAGTTCGCATCGGCTATGGGTGAGTAAACCCTTTACGCAAGGTTTTTACCCCGTCATGTTAGATATATCTTCTATAGCTTTTTAAGTCTATCTCTCTCAACAGTCAAGATCTAACTCAAATCACTCTCTTTTTTTTCTCCCAAATTCCCCTCAATAATTAATTTCTTTTTCTAATTAATTTTCATTTCTCATACAAAGGAATTTTTTTTTTCTTATCGGATCTTCAATCTAAGTCTTTTTCTTTCAATAGTTTTGCCTTTCCAAATTACTTATCTTTCTTTAAATTTTCATTTCCATTGTTTTGGTCAAACATTCTCTGGCTTTTTCTTGGAATTTTATTTTCATAGTAATTAGCGATTGTGATTTCAACATAAAACTGCTTGAAGGCACAAACAACATTCCTTCTTCGCTACCCTCATTAATTTTAAATATAATTAAACTTAAATCAATAAACAATATATAACATATTTGCACACAATTGTAATTTTGTTAATTTGTACTATTTTAAAAGTAAAACATTCTAAATAAATAATGTTTACAAATTAATCCCTTCCCCATTTATTTTTTAAAAAAAAAATACTAACGAAAAAGAGTTTAAAATTTATTTCACGCACGTATATATATGAATAACTATATATATTTTAACCCTTTTTCACCCACTTGAATATATGCTGGTATTTGAGGGTAATGCGTATGCGCTTTTCCCTTTCTTGTAACAGAGTTTGAACCCAGCTACTGTTACATCATGAATTTATTACATGTACTATTTTAAATTTGATTTATGTATGCCTTTGTTTACAAATTTGGAGTACACTGTTTTGGAAATAATTTTTTTTTCAACTTTTATAAATTGTCGTATTGCTAGCATAATGTATGATGATGACTTTAAATTTTCTTGATCCTCAAATTCAATAATTTCAGATCATTATTTCAACAATATTGAAAATGTTTTGTAAAACAATTGAAAGACATCAGTGTTGAAATACCTTATAGATAGAAATAATTTATAAAATCATTAAATTTGCAAACAACATTAATAAACAAATATATAAGTTTTTGATTCTTAATCGGAGACACAAGCCATGTAAAATAATAACTTAAAATATTTCCAGGGTTGTATTGTGGGACTATGTTGACTGCATATATCAAACATGTAAATCTTTATACAACAAATATACTATTTACAGCCATAAAATTACAGAATAATTCTCATTGTTCAGGCTTAGTTAACTGCCCATATAAAGTTACATCATCAACACTTATATAAGCTAAAGAAATGGACAACTACAACAATAAATATGTTCAATGACAGCAAATGATTAATGGTTATATTATATCATCATAGGTATCACATAACATATATTACTCTGCACATATTTTTAAATTGTGAACTTTTCTTGTGCTGTGACTCCTAATTTTAATGTAATTTGTTAAATACCATTATTATGAGTTTGGATGCATTCATGTTATTTTACATCAGCCTTCTGCCTAAACAAATTATATGTAATAGTCAATATATGTGTTGTGCAAAAATTTGTTAATAACAAAACATTTACTTTTGTAGCAACAATACCTTTATTTTCAATAACTTTTAGCCAAAGTCTATTATTTGCATTAACATGTACATTAAAATCTCCAAGAAAAAAAATTTGTGATCTTTTAATTGTATTGCTATAATATTGTTATTCCATGGAAAATAAAAATGTTGCTTGTCTGAATTTTTTTGCAACTAAACTTAGAACATAAGCACTAATAAAATGAATACTTGTAACATTGTGCTAGGTACGTTTTAACACCATTAGCATTTCATTAAAATATATTAAATTGGTAGTGCAATCATATAAAACACCTTGCATTCTTCTTTCCCATACTGATCTACCTTTCAAACAAACTATATCCATCTATGATTCCTATTAAACTTGATTCTTATAGAAGATTCATGAAATGTAGCTATATAGAGTTTAAATATTGACAGCTTTTTGCCCACATGTATTCTTCTTCACTATGTTTTTAGATGTTTTACTACTAAGTAAAAGTTGCACATTCTGCCATAGAAAAAATATTTTTGCCATAGTTATCTTTGGTGCTATCACTGTCTTCTTTTTATCATTATTTCTGATATTATTATTGCTATTATTTCTATCAGTCTAATATGTAATCTGTCAGTCTCATACTCTAACCAGATTTGTGACATGGTAATGTTTAGGTCACATTTAGTAGATGTTTCCATTTCCTGGTAGGCAGATTGATCTGTTATTAAAACTGACTGAAAATACAAGCTTTGCAGATGATACCCTATCTCATCCAAATACAGTTCCAGAGAGATTTATGTGATTGTAATGCTTTAAGCAGAGATAATAATTAAGCACTGCAGTTCTATTATGTCTATCACCTCAATTTTTTAATTCTCATGGAAGAAAGAAAAAACAGAAAAAAAAAATGAAGGTTTCTGTTAGAAATGATCTGACTGTAGATAAATTTAGGAAGTATGGTTGGAAAACCACACAATTTGATTGTCACAGTTAGTATAAGAACATTACCAACACATGAATAGCTCATGATAATTGAATTGTATATTAATTTTATTAAAAAATCGAATCAAAATTGCAAAGTAGATAATAATGTTTTAGCATTCATTTTTCATGAGCATAATAATTCATGTATTTATGGTTTTAACTTCAATTTCAAGAGCGTTAAAATATTGTAAATTGGAAAAAATAACAACAAAAGAAAAATAAAGATGCTATGATAATATACAAATAGAAACATGACTTAATTAAAAGACAGGCACTTGCCTATTAATAACATTATCTTTACATTTATCTATTAAAATTGCCTCTTTAATTTTCCTCTTTTTATGATTTCTTTGTTCCATTAATATTTCTTTTCATTATATCTATAATTACAAGTCTTTCATGGTCAAAGAATACCGAAGATGTATTAAATTGACTATTTTCATTATTTTTAATCCGATTATATAATAACTGATGCTCCTTTAATCTTTTTTTCCACGAAATAGTCAACTTAATACAGCTTCAGTACTCTTTGATCAAAAAAAGATTTGTAATTATAGGTTTACATTTAATATTAATGAAATAAAAATATTAATGTAAAAAAGGAATCAAAAAAAGAGGAAAATTAAAGAGGCAATTTTAATAGATAAATATAAAGATAATATTATTAATAGGCAAGTTGCAAATACGGCCATACACAGCTTATGGAAATTTACTTAATGTTAAAATTTGAAATTCAATTAAAGCTGATGAGGATTACTAGGTAATTGAAAGTGCTACTAAAAAAATTAAAATATAATATTTGTTACTGTTAAATTGTTTGTTTATATTTTACATATACTTTTTATAACGGATATTATACTTTTACTATATATATGAAAGAAAGTTACTGTTAACACTAACTGAAATAATTAAACAATATATAAACCATTAGAATGTGATGTGATGTGATGTATTGTGACTTCTCCTTAAACAAAGTCAATAATATCTCAGCAATTATGCCCAGATAAACCTGTTAAACCACTTTATTTTCCATTCCCCACTCTAAATATTCCCATATTCTGCTCCATCCCATTTCCACAACATAATCTTTGTCAACTCTATAACTTTTATATCTAAATCCCCCTTATCTTTTCCCACAACCCAGCATAAAAACTAATAATTCACTTTCTGTATAATCACTTTTTTCATATTTATTCTTCCATAACATCATTATATGTACGCTTTCTGTTTTCAAGCATTTACATTCAATTAACAAATGCCTAGTATTTTCTATTCCTTCCTTACATAATTTACAAAATAAATCACCCATTTTTTTCCATTTACATGTATATTCTCTTGTAGCTAAAGATCCCATTCGAGCTTTAAATAATAAACTACTTTCCTTACTATTATCATATATTAACTCACACCTAATATTCTGTTTATTTCTATATATATATATATATATATATATATAAATAGTTTATATATATATATATATATATATATATATATAAACTCTTTTTACTCTCCATACTATTTCTCTATCTCTAACTTCCTATTTTTTATTAATAAATCTATTCTTTTATCCCATTCCATACTACTACAACACTCAACAATCCTCTTAACACAATCATCCCATCTTTTGTACAAATATACTGATATAAATTCTTTATCCAAATCTTTTGCATACTGCATTACCTTTCTCACCCATCTTGTTACCTGTCCTTTACTCATAACCCAATTAAATACTATTTTAGCTATTCTTTTATTATCCATAAACTGCAATCTATGAAACATTTTCATTTTACTTTTTGCATCTCTCATAATAAAACTTGACCATCCCATTTCTCCTTGAATTGCCTCTTTTGCCATCCATACATCTACATCCAATGCATGTCTTCCTACTTCTCTTTGAACTTTTTCTAAGTAATTTAATATTTCTTTACAAATACAAACTTCCAGTAACGCCCTCTGTTGAGATCTAGACTTTTAAAGAGAGGGCATTATTGGATATTTGTAATTGTATAATGGTTTATATATATATATATATAAGTTCTTACTCTATGTAACAAATCGGAAGTCATTCCAAAAATTGAATATGTAGATAATCTTTCTCCATAAGGTGACAATATTATAGGTCCAAAGAATCCTAAAATAACATGATTAAAAAAATAAATATCATTCAAAATATAAATAACATTTATCTGGAATAGCTAATACATTTTGCAATTATTAAGCAATTTAGGAATTAAAGACCTGCTGGAAAGTTTATTAATAGTGTTTGATTAATTAGTCAAGATGCAAAATTTGAAAAAAAATACATTATTTAATTATATATATTTCAACTTGTAAAGAAAAAAGTGCAGTGACCAAGCACCATTTTGCATCATGGAGAACCATAGATAGCTACACTCAGCAGATTCATTTAACCTATGCCTTAATATAAAGATATATCAAGGAAGCATTATAATAAAATGTAGTAAAATACAAAGTAATATTATATTAGTAATTGAAGAGGTGGAAAAATCCCCATTCACTGTAGCATAAGTAAAAAAACCTTGATATTGTATACATATGCTATTCAGTTTGCATTTAATTTATTTCGTCTATAAAGATGAAATACAGCTCCCATTTTTATCATTTTCTAAATATTTTCTAAGCATCACAGAGCTTTGATAAGATAAAAATATTATTCAATTCTTATAATTTAACATGTTCTTTAAAAATATATGCCACTTAAGATTCATCTTTGAATGAAAAATTGTAATATTAAAATAAAATAATGTATTTAATAATATGGTCTGTTAAATTAAATCAGGGTATCTCAGGATAATATGATCTCATAAATTATTCTGATTCTTTATATTAATTCAGTGTAAAATGCAATTCTAGGCAATAAAATAAATAACACATACACTTCCCCTAAGGTAATATCCTATCACAATTATGACAATAAATTATTATTGGCTTAAATAAAATATAGCATGATCTTTCAATTTTAGAATGAGATAAAAAATGATGTAGGATTACATTCACATATTAAGAATGGATAAGGGACCTTGCAGCCATCCTAAATATTCAAAAATAAATAAACTTAAACATCTTTTAAATCCAAACTAGGTTTTCGTAAAATTAAATTTTATCATAAAATAATAAATATGATCTTCAAATATGAAAACAAGTTTAGAATAAATATGCACAGTGATTTGAAATAAGCAAATCAAATTAACTAACGTAATCGAAACAAACAAATCTATTTGTAATACTTTATAAACCAAATGCATCTTTCTTATGTGTAATACTAATGCTTAAATAATTCACTAAAGTGACATTAATTTAAATGTCATGTATGCTTTTATGAAGTACAATTAAATAATTGTATAATATTTTATTAGCATTTAAATTTTAATCAATATGTGTAATGATTTCTGTTTGATAAGTGGAATGATGTGAAGAAACAACTATGAGTAACTTCTTAAATAATAACAACAAATATTTATTTACAGAAAGACAAAATAAAATTACAAATAATTCATATCTGAATCTATATAGCCAAAATTTTACAATGTCACTTTATCAAAAATGTATAACAGAGGGATTAAAATAAAAAAAATGCATTATGTTTTATTAAAATAAATTCCATTAGATCAAGCAAAATTACTCAAGCATATTAAAGTATTTTTCTGTTTTTTGAATTAGTCAAAAGTTCTTATTTATCAGTTCATTAATACAATAATAATAACCATCACATTAGTACTATTTCTTTAAAAATATTTAACATACACAATAGTAGTAGTAGTAGTAGTAGTGGTAGCGGTATGGTAGCGGCAGTGGCAGCAGCACTAGTAGCAGCAGCAGCAGTAGTAGTAGTAGTAATAGTAATAGTAGTAGTAGTAGTAGTAGTAGTAGTAGTAGTAGTAGTAGTAGTAGTAGTAGTAGTCAAGAGGTTTTTTCCCGACAATCAGGATTTTTATTTATTTGCTATTCACATTATCATTCATTAGATGGCACTTTGTATTTAACCCCACTTTCTGCAAATTAGAATCAGTTTCTAAATAAATTGGAAAAGATTAAAACTAGGGACCGGCTCATTGCTCCAGTTGACATAGTGTCTGCCACCTGAAGTCTACTAAAACTTTAGCTCTAATCAAATATAAATAAATGTAATCATCAAAAAAGGAAAATTAAAAATTGCTTCTACTCACTTAAGCAAGAAAACACCAATGTATAAAAAACTTAGGAATGACTAGTTGCAATTCATTAATTGAATATAACAAAAACATAATTGCAAGCATTTTAATATTGCAAGTAACAGTGACTATCAAATATATATATATGACTTAATAATTATACAAACTTCTTTAAAATACATAAAAGATCAAACATATATAAGACTTAATAATTACACAAAACTTTCATTTGGAATACATAAAAGAAAAAAATGTGATACCAAACTATAAAATCAAATTATGTATACTTTTCATTGTAAAATCAAACAATGTATACCTTTCATTGTAAAATCAGATCATGTATATTTTTATGTGGAAATATATATGTAATAAAGTTAATTTTAAAACTACTACTACTAGTAGTAGTAGTAGTAGTAGTAGTCGTAGTAGTAGTGGTAGTGGTAGTAGTAGTAATAGTAGTGGTAGTGGTGGTGGGGTGGTGTTAGTAGTAGTAGTAGTAGTAGTAGTAGTAGTAATAATAGTAGTAGTAGTAGTAGTGGAAGTGGCAGTGATGGAAGTGGAAGTAGTAGTAGAAGTAATAATAATAGTTGTAGTATCAGTAGTGGTAGTAGTAGGAGAGTCCACTAGGTGGCACATTTCCTAATCAGTCAAGGGTCATATCAGCTCCTTTTTGACAAATTGATCACAGTTTTACTGAGAATTGGATATCAAAATCTATATCAGTGAATAGAGGAAGTTTTTCTACTTGAGGTATGCTCATTTAGAGCAAATTTCTTAATAAATTGGAGATAGTATAATGGTTTTATAAATATGCTTGAAAATCTTATGCTATATTGCAATTCAGTTAATTCAACAGAAGGTGTAATTATAGAAAGTTCTATTTTAAATTTTAATTCTGCTAAAGAAACAATGGAAGAAATTTCTAAAAAAAATAGTTAATTTTTTATCAGATAGTCAAAAGTTAAGTGATTCTTGTTTTACTAAAAAACAGACAATGAATGAAACTTTAATTTAAATACCTTTAGGCTAATTGAATATCTTATTTCTAAATGAACTGAGATTAAAAATAAAAGTAGATATGCTAATGTTCTGAAAAAATATAGATAAAAAGCCAATGTACTTCAAATTAATGATGAATATATAAATAATTTTTAAAATTCAGATGAAAATGAAATTAACCAAACAAATTTAGAATCAATATTTCCTAAATTTACTTTAAAATCTGAAAAATATCAAGATATTATAACCAAGTTTAATCAAACAATTAACCCTATTATTTTTATTTTTTTTCAAAAATTTATAATGAAAAGACAATAATCATTTCTATGACAGATTTGAACATTACAATAATGAAATTCCCTACAGATAAATTTTATGAATTTTTTACAGAAAATAATGTGGGGAATGATTTATAAAGTGTCAAACCACCTTAATAATAGGAATCTAGTTCTTGAATTTAACAATGTATCACAAAAATTAATTTTTTAAAAACATGTTCAGATTATTAAGAGCAAAAGTATCTGCTATGTTGATACAAACAGACATATTAAACTAGATGGAGAAATTAGAAACTGTCATGCTAACTTTTCCAATCAAGATTTACAAAGATTACTTGATAGACATGAAAAGGTGTCCAATTTCAGATATCTATTAGAAAAAGGGCCTAATTGTTGATTAATACAGCCTCCTTCAGTATCATATTGAATAAAAATGTATAGATAATTGATATCCCTAATTTACATCCCACAGATATCTCCACATTGATGATCACCTTCAAAGGGATATCCTCACAGTGCTTCTTTTGCAAGTCAAGGGAGCAACTCATCAAAGACTGCCCAAATAGATATTGTAAAAAAGGTGGTTTTGAAAATACAAAAATTCATCAAGGTATGAAAAAGAAAATGTCAACAGAAGAAAATACAAATATTGTAAACATGACTAGTGTAGAAAATTGTCAACCAATGAATCAAATATCTTCAATCTCCAACATAGTTTCCCTCATAGAAATAATAAAAGCAATACCTAATAAGATACCACAAGAACAAGATAAATTACAAACAATAACACTTGACAAAGTGGTGATCAATGATTTCCACACTTCACAACAAATGCAAATAGAAGACAACTCTGATGATTTAAACACCACTGCAGCCTCATTGGTGGATGATGACAATTACAAAAGTGAAAAAATCTTTAGGAAAGTTTAAAAAAACAAAACCAAGAATAATTTAAATAAAAATAAAAACTCAAATGCAATAGATAACCAAATAAACAACTCAAAATGTAAAAAAAAAAAAAAAACTTATTCTGTGCCCATTTATAAAAATAACTAAATAAAGTGAATCATCCGAAAAAAATAATTCCCTAGAAGATGCAAATCCTATACATTTCACTTGACAAAACCCTAGTAACTCTCCATTTTCACAAGAGCAAGTCAAATTCCTCACACAAGTTAGCAGTCACAAAAAAAGCAAAAATTTAAAAGAACATTGATTCTACAA
>JAQFVV010000284.1:0-160000 GCA_028023455.1 Epiperipatus broadwayi | reverse complement strand
AAACAGGCAAAACTCTCCATACAGTATTTCCACTCAGTGTAAGCTAGAGTAATCTATGGATGATTTTGAATGAAATTTATCAAGGCAGGAAATCAGCTCCTATTGTCATCCAGTTACACATTGAAGCAGCATTTGACCCTGTTCCCATTGAGAGACTTTTATATGTTCTTTCATCACAAAACATTAAACCTTCAATCATAAATATTTTGGCTAATTTATTACTAAATAGAGAAGTACACATTATGCTTAATAGAAAAACAATGTCAGGATTCACTTCTCAGAATTCAATTACACTATGATCACTATGAAGTGCCTCACTATTTATTAACTACATAAATCCTCTTTTTTTTAAAAATACAAAAGAAATTACCTGAAATTTTTGTTCCATGTATCAATACAACGATTAAACACATTATGTACGTAGATGACATAGTGTTTTTTCTACCATCTAAAAAATTTCTCCCAAGGGTTTTTTTTAAATCTTGATGAGTTCGTTGTTAAGTCTTCCTTGATTTCAACAGGGACAAGTCTTCTACTTGGTGCATTTATACAGGGGAAAAGGTTGAATCTATATGTAAAGCATATTCTATGAGTTTTTTTGGTTTCCTTTAAATAAAATATATAATGATATGCAAACAATTATTCAAAATCAACTTTTGGAGTCAATTGGAAAAATGATTAATTTACTCTCAAAAGCATATCTTTCATTACAGGCAAGAATATCTTTAATTAAAATGCTGTTTTTCCAAAAGATCAACTACTATTCTCCAGTCATAAAATATACCAACACATTCATAAATGAAATCAATTTATTTTGCATAAAGTTGACTTGGGGAAAAAAGATGGTTTCAATAAGCATTAAAAACATAGACAAACATTTAAAGCCCAATGGTCTATCATTACATAATATTTCAACCTTTTATGTGCAAAGAGCAATTAATAAGATTACGAGACTTATGAAGTTTTATCCTAATATCAAAAGTTTCTTTCCAATTACATCCACAGATACTCCACCTCCAATAGAAAACAGATATATAAGACAACTATTTATATTATGGCTATAACCTTAACACTATGCACCTAGATATGACAGTAAGGACCTCTATAAATCTTAACACAAGATTAACAACATTAAAAGACAAGAGCAGCCACTCTTATCTTCAACGTATTTTCTAGTTATATAGGTTAATCTAAAGCATTTTGACTTGAAAGCATGAATCTATTAACTACTTTACTGATTAAGTTCTGAATTTCTATGCAAACTATGTGAAATCTTTTGATTCACAACGAGTCAGTGTGAAGCTTTTATAATTAGATATCTTTTAAAACAATTTAAAGATGTAATTGATAAATTTATAAAGTGCATACTCATTACATAATATATATTAAGGCTATAACCTTAAGATTATGCACCTAAATATGACAGTAGGGACCACTACAAATCTTAACACAAGATTAACAACTTTAAAAGACTCTTAACTTCAATCTATTTTCTAATGATATAGGTCAATCTAAAGCACTTTGATTAGAGAGCAGGAAAAATTAATAGCTTCACACTCTTAAAACAAAATGCTTTAAGCTCACAATATAATATTAAATATAGTTGAATAAATTACGAAATCTATCCTTAAAATAGATTTAAACTATTTAATAATTATTTAATAAGTTTTGATATTTTATGGTGTAGCAAATGTTTTAATTTTATTTATAGTTAAAAATAATAAAATTTATTATTCTAAATTTTCAGTATTATATATAATATTTTGTAATATATTTTACTTTTTGTAATTAAATATTCATTTAAATTTATTGCATATAGTAAGATTCAAAAATTGCAACATTTGTCTTGAAAAGCATATCACACAATTGGCACTGTGTGTGTAATACTGACATTAATTCAGAGAAAGTTTTTAATTACTTTCTAAAATTATTCATAGAATGGAAACATTTGAATATAATAAAATAAATCTAAAATAAACATTATTTAATTTTTAATGTTATTTTAAATGGTTGTGATCTGATCCTTCTTGTCAGCCATGGGATGACGCTATTTCTAACCAAAAACACATTAATATAACGTTCCCAGGCTAGCGATTCTCTATTAATATTGACTTTTTTTTTTGTTTACAAATTTAACTTTCTTTTGTTTTTAAATTATTTTTCCCAATCATATTTTTGACAATGCATGTTCAATAGTAATTTGTGTTTTTAAAATAGTATTATTGTTTTTTAAAATTTGATTGACAAAATTAAAGAGAGAATGTTTTTTTTATGTATCTTTAAATAATAATTTACATTACTTTTATTGATTTACATTTGATTGCCGATAACAATTAGTGGGAGGGGTGTTTTTGTGTACGATTATATAATAATTTATGTTAATTTTATTTTTACATTTGATTGCCAACAACAATTATTTGGGAGAAGTGTTTTTTTTTTGTGTGTGTGTGTATGTTTAAATAAAAATTTAAGTTAAATTTATTGGTTACATTTGATTGACAACCAATTTGACTTTCTTTCATTTATAAATTATTTTGGTTTCCCAAATAATATTTTTGACAATGGGACAATAATAGTTGTTTCTTTAATTTTTATTGACAAGAGGGTGTTTTTTGGTGTATGTTCAAATAGTAATTTTGGTTATGTTTAAATAATAATTTACAGTCTTACTGTTATTGGTTTACATTTGTTTGACAATAATTATTGGGAGGGGTGTTTTTATTGTGTATGATTTTCGACAACAATTATTGGGAGAAGGGATGTATGTTTAAATAATAGTTTACATTACTTTTAGTGGTGTACATTTGATTGACAAGAATTAGTGGGAGGGGTGTTTTGGGGTTATGATTAAATAATAATTTACATTACTTTTATTTTACATTTGATTCCTGACAGAAATTATTGGGAGAAAAGGTTTTTTTGTGTATGTTTAATTAAAAATTTAAGTTACTTTTATTGGTTACATTTGATTGACAACCGATTAGACTTTCTTTCGTTTATAAATTATTTTAATTTCACAAATAATATTTTTGACAATGGGACAATAATAGTTGTTTCTTTAATTTTTATTGACAAGAGAGTCTTTTTTGGTGTATGTTCAAATAGTAATTTGGGTTACGTTTAAATAATAATTTACGGTCATACTTTTATTGGTTTACATTTGATTGACAACAATTAGTGGGAGGGTTTTTTTCTATATGATTAAAAAATAATTTACATTACTTTTATTTTATATTTGATTGCCAACAACAATTAATTACTGGGAGAACTGGTTTTTTTTGGGGGGGTATGTTTAAATATAAATTTTAGTTACTTCTTTTATTTTACATTTGATTTCCGACAACAATTATTGGGAGAAGGGATGTATGTTTAAATAAAAATTTAAGTTACATTTATTTGACATTTGATGAAGGTCATTTGGAATCCCTCAAACAAGCTGCCCTTTACAAAGTGAACATTTCCATCAGCAACAACGAGACTTACAAATGATAGTCAAAAGATGTTTTTGGACCACAAGTCTGCATATATTTGCCACACAATCATATCTTTTCTATAAGAAGGATGTTTTTCTGCTGTAGAAATTTTCCAGAGCCAGCTTCCATGTCTGGAAATTTCTATCTTTACAAGTTTTCTGTGTTTGAATTAACCCATATTCTTGGTCTTGGAAAATTTCTTGCTAAAACATGACTCAAAGCATGATCGTCCAAAAAATTCAGCTACCCCACCCTAATAGAGAATTTAGGAGGCTTACAGTTTTATGAGTAACAATCATGACACTGTTAAAATTTTTAAAAAGTAACAGTACACTAATTTGTATTAAAAAAAGGCCTCAATGAAAATTTAAAAAATTGGCATGATCAACTTAACACACCCTCGTACAATATTGTTACATAAAATACATAACACAGCATTACGATGTAGTGCATGACACAAACAACTACAGAAAAAGCCACACCATTAGCTGCTAAGCCGAGTTAACATTCTTTTTAGGGTTTATCATAGAAAGAAGGCTTAACTCCAAGTTAACAATATTTCTATGATTTATTGTAGAAAGAATGCTTAAAGGCTTGTGTGTGGCCATGGAAATGGCATATTTCTAGAAATTTAGCTAGAAATAGTGCCATCCTGTGGCTGACATGAAGGATCAGATCACAACCTTTTAAACTAATAAATGTAAGCTAAAATGAATACATTAAAATAAATGTTGGATTAAAATTTAATAAATTAATAAAGTATTAATAAAATATCTTATTTTAAAAGATTTTGTTTGGTTAAATGGTATTATTAAAAAAATTAAGTATTAAAAATTTCTTATATTTATTATTTAAATGGTGACTCATTATGTTATTTTCAATTTTAAAACTTTTTAATTGGATATGTAAATTAGTTTGTTGTCTGACTCTATTTTGTCTAATCAAATCTTTTTTTTAAAAAATAGGTATAAGTACAGGGTGTAATTAGTTATTGTAGTTGATAATTTTTTGTTAATGTGTATCTTTATTACCATAGGTTTGTGATATATAAAAAAAATTAATTGCAGTCAAAAGGATAAAAAAATAATATTTAGTTCAACAATATGTGTGAATAAATCCACCAAATTTCCTATTGATAATCTATTCTGAAACTTGATTGAAATTCATTAGTAATTTATGGAGCAAAAATTTATAATCTTCTGTATGAGAGGATCAGAGACAAAAAACCAAAGAGTTCATGGAAATATGGTTTTACCAATGTTGTATGAGAATTTAAATATTTGTTTGCATGAAGGACTTCAAAATTATATATAGTTATTATCTAGAGATATGGTATATAAAATGACTACATCTGCATTTGTAAAGTTAAAAAACTTAAAATTTATTATTTTGATAGAAATTATTGGAAAAGATGGAAACACAATTTACTTGTGAATTTTAAAAGACATTGGAGATGAGCTATAAATTATAGCATCCTTTTCATAATATTTATATCATTATCTTTGAATAATTACAGTTTTAATAATATTTATCTTTAAAATGAATTTTATATTTGGACTTGTGAAGCAAGATATTTTGAAGATAAATTATATAAAAGTAAAATATAGTTGCTAAAATGCTATATGAAATAAGTGAATGTTAAAATATGATTAACTACTACTTTAATTGCTGCATTTTAAAAAAAAAAAACAACAGAAAAATGGTTAATGGAAGAAAATGTATTTTATCAGGAATAAATAAATTTTAATATTAAAACAACCTGAATTAATTTATTTGCTGCCTTATTGTGCTTCATTGCAATATAAGTTTTAAAATAGAAAGATGCATTTTTATTCTGGAATTACATATTTAATAAATATGACTGTGAATGATTCACTTATCACCTAAGAAGTTGGATTTACATGCATGGAGGAAATGAATTTACCTACCTGAAATAAATATGTCAAGTGTTAATAAATAAATTATTGTTATCCTGGAGAATATTTGCAGAAAGAGACTATATGAATACCTTTTAACAACAGGATAGATAATAATTTTCATGATTTTTCCATATTTTTTTAAAAAAATTGACAATTACTTTTTTGTTGTTGTTATTTTTACGCACTGAAGAGGAGAAAACTGTGAGAGAGAAAAATTTTGAACAATGACTATTGCCTAGCGACCACACAACTCCTAACTTATTTGCAGAATTATTAAATAAAAACATATAAAAACATATGTGAAGAGAAGAAATACATAACTTTGAATTTTATTATTAGTTTTTATGTGTATTTTTTTTAAAAAAGAGAATATTAACACTACAATTAAAACTTACTTTTAGATTATATTAGATAAGTTGCATTAGTAGACACTTTTGATTACCACAATCATAATTTTAAAATAATTTATTAATTTTTTAAGGTTTTTTTGGAAACATTTATTTTAAAGAATGTTATTTTATAATGAGTGCTGTGTGAATGGAATTTATGATTATTTATATTATTATGTATTGGAGAACAGAAGACATCTAAATGTGGTAATAATATTGTTTAGTCACATAGGTAATTTAAATTGTTTTAAATATTACGTTATATATTTTTAATAATTGCTTGGAATTTAAATATTCATATTATACTGAAACAATGAATGGATATATGGATGCATGTATTAATAACATAGATTTTTTTATCATCAGATTTTCAATGATATGGATGGCTGAAAAGTTGGAGGTTACAGTGGATTGAAGCCTGTCCATTAAAGAATGAAGATTTGCTATCTTAATATAAACTGAGCATTGATTATATATATGTGTGGGAGATGATAATCTGGACCAACTGATGAGTGCTGGTTTAGCATGAAATATGTATATTGGTGATTGTTAATCTTTTCTACATGTGTGTGGTCATATGTTTCAGTTGTATGAGATAGTGTGGATAGTTGAAGGTGCTTGAAAATCTGAGTTCAAATCCTCTATACTTACAATTAAGCTCCCAGGTTTGTGAAGAGTGCCTGGTTTTATATATCTACCCTATCCCCTCACATATATATATATATATATATATATATATATATATATATATATATATATATATATATATATAAATTGTAATGGGATAGGGTGGGTGTTAAGGAAGTGAACCTGGGATGATGAAAAATCATCATCAACCCCAAGTAAATACAAAAAAATGGAAGGAAATTGGTTGAAACTGGTTGATGGAAAACCATCATCACTCCCAGTTCATTTAAAATGAAATATTTACAAAAATATATTTAAGTAATGAGATATTTAATAATAAAATGAGATTAGAGAATTTATGAGAACATTGAGAGATCAGCCAGCTACTAAAAGCATAATTATAAATTCAACCAGCATTATAATAAGTAAGTATCAGTAAAAGTAAAATAACATTCATCATCATGAATGATCAATAATTAAAATAAATCAGTACAATAAATCAACAGTCCATCTTGTGGCTGGATTTAACGTGGGTCTTCTTTAGACTGGGCTAACTATTGAACCTTTGCCACCTTGGGCAATTATTTAAACATAACTTGGATGCACCAGCTTAGTGCCCATCCATTAAAATACACAAAAATCACACAATAATGCTGGGACATTAAAATATGCTGATCATCATCAATGCTCAGGCCACTTAGTACCATTAATATACTGGCCAACTAAAACTTAAATTTTTAATAAGATTAAAGTAAAATAAAAAATAATAGTGCATCGGCTTTAAAGAATATCCTCTTTTGCACCAACCAGGATGATGATTGATCATCTCTGGATGCCCCAAAGCATTAATTATACATCCCCATTTATATATTCATCCCGTGCTTGAATCTAGCTCAGAGAACACAAGCTCTATTACTGTATGTGACCAAGAGATGATGGAAATCATTTTTAGACAATTAAATAAGTTTATTAATAACAATAAAAACGAATTTAGGTTTTATAAGGGTTCTGATTTTGAAAAATACACAATAATAAAGTCATCACTCTGTAATTTATAAGATTATTACAAAATTTCAAATTATTACACTAACTACATTATTTCTTAATGGGTATCTATAAATGCATACATATACCAGTACACAGATGTGCATTTTATAATATATGATGAAGACATTTCACTTAAACATGAAATAATTATTACATTTGTGATTTACATAATTACTATTCAAAATTTAAATTCTTACATTAATTTACATATATGTGTGCACAGATACACAATTTATAATATACAAAGAATACATTTCAATTGTCATAAAATAATTATTACATTTGTGATTTACATAATTACTATTCAAAATTCAAATTGCTACTATGGTTTACATATATATGCCCACAGATGCGTGATTTATAATATACAAAGAATACATTTCAATTAAAATAAAATAATTATTAAAAAAATGATTAAATTTTACATATGTGTTGACAAGCATTGATATTTGCAATATAATTGATAGATATATGCACACATACATGCGTGTGAGTGAAAATTCTGAACATATTAAACTTGTTGTACAATAATACATGTTTAAGCTTTTAAATTATATTTTAAATAATACAGATCCTTAAACTAGGTTTACTAAAATGTGTACATAGAATTGAACAGATTATTATCAAATGTAATTTTGTCAAACAATAAATAATTTTTACATAAAATTTACATATTTAATCAATATTAAAAAAAATCACTTTATCAAATTCTATTACAGGTTTCTTTATTCTTTTTTTTATAAAAAAAGTATAGTCAATTTTTTGAGAGATTAGAAAGCTTTTTATTCAGGTTATCTCTTAACTAATTATAAACGTCTTTAATTTTAAAATTATAGATTTAAAATGTCTTCCCAAATGAATTATTTAAAAACAAATCACTTTTGTATACACATTTATCTGTGCTTCTCTCTTCCAATATGTAGACACATCAGCATACATATAACTACTTGTTTATTCAGCTGGTGTTTCTTTTGGGCAAGTTGTTTTTTTGATCATTCCAGGTAATTGTTATCATCAGTAAAAGTATATAATTCAGGTATGGTTGGCTTTTTTCTTCTGTAGTCAGTTTCACTTATACTTGAATTTTGTAAGCTTCAGGTCATCGAGTTGTTTTCCAGCACACTTTTAAGGCTATGAATTACAAAAAATCTTGACCCATTTTCCTCCATGTAAATTCATACTCCTGCTAAGGAAAACAGTCTACTATCTTGCCTTCTTACATCCTCATGGCAGTTCTCTTGATAATTATTTTAGCCATCTTTGCAGCTAGCTTTACTATGACCATTTTCTGCTACAGTTACCAACTCTTCACCAAATATTTTAGCCAACTTTACAGCTAGCTCTTCTGCTAACTCTTACAAAACTGCAAGTCAAACTGTTCTCTTCAAAATCACTATTCATACTGGAGCTAATTTGTTATCAGCCCTTTTATGGACTCATCTAAAGTGATAACAGCAGCTTGATTAAAAACAGAGTTTTTATTTTTATCTCACTAATCCCTTTGAAAACATATACATGTTTTTACTTAAAGGATTTCTAATATATAAAAATTTTGTTTAATTAATTAAAATTTCAAAAATACAATAGGGTGTTTTTAAATTTCAAAATCAGAGTAATAATTAATAATAATGCAATATTTGTATTTATTCAGACCTTTTTAAAATATTAATTTCATAATGAAATTTTACTTTAAGCCTAGAGTTATTTAACCCTTTATTTATTATTATTATTATTATTATTATTATTATTATTATTATTATTATTATTATTATTATTATTATTATTATTATTATTATTATTATTATTATTATTATTATTATTATTATTATTATTATTTATTATTATTATTATTATTATTATTATTATTATTATTATTATTATTATTATTATTATTATTATTATTATTATTATTATTATTATTATTATTATTATTATTATTATTATTATTATTATTATTATTATTATTTTTATTTTAGGAACTGTAGAAAAATATCTACAAAAATTTTTTCTGTGTTTATTTCTACTTTTCCTTTCAACTTTATATATATTTATGTGCACACACTATATTGGTGGTACTATGTAATCCAACTGGTTACAATATATATAAAGTTCATCATAACTTTATTAATTATCATAATTTTGTATGATTTTTGCTAAGTAAACAATATTATCTTCATTTTAAATATATAAATATTAGTAGTATATTTTAATCAAAGTCATTTGTATTTGTGGCTAAGTTTAAGTGTGTGAAACCATTTCTTAAAATATTCATAGTTTGATGCATTAATATGTTAGCATTGTTTGTTTTTGGGAATAATCGTTCAGTTTATTTTGCGATGTAGATTGTTTAAATCTATTTGAAATTTTAGATGATAGTGAACAGGGAAGTAGGGAATGAAACCCTGGATGTTTATATTTGTATAGTATATCAAGAAGATAGAACGATTAACCTATGTTATGTCAAAGTAGATGATGTACAGATACAATTACCAAAGACCTATATTATTGTATGTATTTCCATGGACAGTGTTGGATATTTGTATTTTGATGATCTATAAGTGTTAAATAGAGTCAAGACATTATTTTTATGGGTATTAAAGTAGGTTGTATCTGTTGCTTCACACTAATGTCTATGTGAATTAATGAGTTATTTTTATACTATTGAGTTATTCCTTCATATCCTATACATTATATCACTATTTTAATTTCATTAGTAATTGCATTATGGGGTTTAGTATTCTGAAAGTAGAATAATGAATAAACCTAGACTGAATGGTTTTAAAATAAATGGCAGAATAGGTTTTGAATTAAGTAGAAATACAAATGATATTAAATGATTAATGCAGATGATAAAAATGATAAAGAAATCATAACAGTTCCTAATATATTTTCAATTTTTTTATTATATTATTCGATTTTTCATAAATCAATATTTTTAAAATAATGCATATTTTATAAAGAAACATCAGAATGAGTAATGTGGATTATATTATGAATGCTTATATATTTTATTTAATTTTTCTATTTTATGTTTTTTGAACATGAAACATATAATAAAAGTTAGAGAGGTACCAAGCAAATTATTTTGGTACATGCACAGACATTGTTCTTGTTCCTTTATATTTTGTTAGCCTATAATGAACCTAAAATATATATTTTGATTGATAAAAATATTATACAAAATATTTTATTTTATATTTACTGGAGGTAAATAAATACTATTTTCTTATTCATTTAACTAATAATAAACCTAATATAATTTTGTAAGGTAAATGATAGAATTTGAATATTTATACATGATAAATTTGCCTAAATAAAAGTTCATAAGCCAGGATGAAGGCTTACATATTGATGATTTTTCTTTTGTTAATCTGTAGTCTATTCTTATCTTTTTGTTTAATTTTGTATATATTTTGTTTTAACTTTTAATTTTTTCTATAACTTTGGTTTGTTAAATAGAATAAATTTGTTAAAGTTGTTTTATAAAAACTTTTTGTCAGTGTTATTATTGATCTATTCACTTTCACAATATTTGATCCACAGAAATTTTAAAACTGAACACATAACATATTTTGCACATTATAAATAAAAATAGTTTATTAAATTATAATTATTGTTCAGAATATAATACTAAAATATCACATTACTATAATATTATTTTATAGTTATAGTCCATTACTAAAATTGCTGTCATAAGATTAAATATATTTGCTATTGCCACATATTTCAGATTATACCATATTTTTAATATGACACATGATAAATAAAAGAATTGTATTGTAATTGTTGTTGTTGTTGTTGTTGTTGTTGTTATTATTATTATTATTATTATTATTATTATTATTATTATTATTATTATTATTATTATTATTATTATTATTATTATTATTATTATTATTATTATTATTATTATTATTATTATTATTATTATTATTATTATTATTATTATTATTATTATTATTATTATTATTATTATTATTATTATTATTATTATTATTATTATTATAACTGTTACTGCTAGTGTTTGTGGTTGTTGTTGTTTGTTATTATTATTATTAGTAGTAGTGGTATTAGTAGTAGTAGTATTGTTATTGTTGTTCTTGCTGTTATTGTTGTAGTAGTACTAGTTGTTATTATTATTATTATTATTATTATTATTATTATTATTATTATTATTATTATTATTATTATTATTGACCTGATTATTAAATAGTAAATATCATTAAAATTACTAATTAAGTTGAGTGTAGGAATATTATATTTTATTGTTGTAAAAGATGAAGTTGAGTGTAATGCAAAAACCCTCATCATACTTGTCTACAGGATATAAATTAAATTAATAATTTATTTAAAAACCTGAGATGATTATATTTTATAACAGAGATTATAATTTATCTGGTATAATATATTAGATTATTTGCAATATTTTAAAGTCGTAAGAATGCTGTAAATTTATATTATTATTTGAATAAAAAAGGGAATATTGTTATTATGTCAATGACATTCTGTTCTTATGAAAATATTCTCAATGTACTCCAACAACTATACCTTTCACCAAATATCTCCCGATTATTATAAGGATATTATTTATTTATTTATTTATTTATTTAATCAAACCATATATTATTAATTAATACATTTTTAGTTAGTCTAATGATAGAAATTATCTTAAGATATTGTTAGTATTTATTTCTCACTATATTAAGATCCGAGTTAACTGAAACATTATTTCCTATATTATTGGTCGATTGGTGAGAGTACTATATATATTGCACCCTGCCAAAGATGTGGTAAGCCCCTAAATTGGCTATACTATGACTTTGTCTAAGTGCAATTTAATACTCTTATAAAATCTAAATTATATTTAGTTAATATTAGCAATCGTAAGACTCACTTACCCTATTATCAAGATTATATATTTTTTAACATTAAATAAATAAATACTGAAGTATTGATTTAACAGCATAAAACACTACTCCTTATTTAATATCTAAATATTCCCATGACTAACAATAATATATAAATGAATATATTCATATCGGCCTTTCAAGCCAATTGTGCAAATGCTTTGCGAGTGTTAAATAATAAATGAATACCCTCTGACCAATACAAGATATAGAATTTATGCAGGTATAAAAAGAATCCCTCTTATTCCTACGACTCAAATATTTATATATGAGCAAATCTGAAGTACTGGCACAGAAGGCATGATGATAGAATGGTCACTTTAAAATACTATATACAATGTCTGAATGAATGATGCTGATGAAATTTTCTAGAATTTACTAAACATCATTCCAACTGAAACTTAATCATATATATAAATAAGCATTTATTTTTATAGCGTCTGTATATAATTGTAATTACATTCATATCGGCCTTTCAAGCCAATTGTGCAAATGCTTTGTGAGTGTTAAATAATAAATAAATACCCTCTGACTAATACAAGATATAGAATTTATGCAGGAATAAAAAGAATTCCTCTATTATTTAACACTCGCAAAGCGTTTGCACAATTGGCTTGAAAGGCCGATATGAATGTAATTACAATTATATACAGACGCTATAAAAATAAATGCTTATTTATATATATGATTAAGTTTAAGTTGGAATGACGTTTAGTAAATTCTAGAAAATTTCATCGGCGTCATTCATTCAGACATTGTATATAGTAATTTAAAGTGACCATTCTATCATCACGCCTTCTGTGCCAGTACTTCAGATTGGCTCATATATAAATATTTGAGTCGTAGGAATAAGAGTGATTCTTTTTATTCCTGCATAAATTCTATATCTTGTATTGGTCAGAGGGTATTCATTTATTATTTAACACTCGCAAAGCGTTTGCACAATTGGCTTGAAAGGCCGATATGAATGTAATTACAATTATATACAGATGCTATAAAAATAAATGCTTATTTATAAATGAATATAATAAAGTATCTATAATTGTTAAATTTAAGTTAACCAAATTAATCAGTTATATGATCATTGTATTGTATATTGATCTTTTATTATTATTACTTTTATAGAATTATCATTAAGAATAACCATAATAACAATAATATTATATTAAGGAAATCTCATGATTATGATTGATTTTAATTAGCTACTTATACCTCTAAAAAATATCAAGAGGGATTTTACTTATTTCCATTTCAGAAAAGACTTATAGCATTAATCTATAATTAAAATTATATTACTACATTGCATTAATGTTCTTTACCATTGAATAATAAAACCCTATTGTTATCTGAATTGTAATTATAGTTTAGAACATTAAATAGAAAGTCTAATTTATAATCTGATTTCCTAGAAATAAACATACTTTACAAAATTTGCACTATATTTTATCAATGACTGATGTGATCTAGACTGTGTGCAACAATTTAAGATCCCATTTAATAAATATTTCCCCAGATAATAGTTATACAATATATGTACTGAATTATTTTTCTCTTCAATTTCAAATGATATGTTTTGGTCAATCTGTATATTACAATTCATACACTCTGATGATGGTATAATGATGATGATGGTCCCTACAAAAAAAGCAAATCTAGATACTTGGTTTAAATTTCAAAACATTAATTTTAATAACGTCTTATTTACAAATTTTCAAGAATTAACTAGAATTAATAAATGGAATACATTAAAACAACTTAAGAAATTATAAAAAAATATAATAGTATATGTAACTTTAAACATTCCTATGGCCCTGAATTACACTGACATATTTAGCCTAAAATTCCTTGTTAATATAATAAAATGTGTTATATTTCATTTTGTCCCTTACATTACAAAATAATGTGTATATTAAATAATCAATTTTTTTTCATAGTCCATTACCTCTTATAGGTGAGAATATGAAAATTTAAAAAATATGATTGATCTTTTATGCTCAACTAAAATAATTTCATTATAAAATCATGAAATATTTCACTTTATATGTGTTTATATTTCATGTTGTTTACCATTTGATCTCTCTCTTCACATTGCACTAAAAATATGTTAGTACACTAATTATGAAATCATTATTTTCATTTCCTTTTCTCACACTCAATTTTCTTATGGTTTTACTATTAAACTATATAATATAATACTACAATTGAAACTTTTGATACTATACCCTACCAAATATTACTACCTATTTATTTCTGGATTAATTTTCATCTCCAATTCAGGATATTAAACTCAATGCTGAGAGACCACTCTTTGTTGCATACACAATAAAAATATGTATATTTTTTTATAGAATAACTCATGTATTAACTTTCTATCTCCGATTTATACTTATTTTATACATGTCTTAGAAATCATATCTATAAAGACTTATAAAATAAAATTAGATATAACTAATTGATAGTTAAACAGCAGCAGATCAAACTTTAAATATCACCATTTATTATTTGAATATTATACTAGAATACATATACACCCTCTTCTTATTATATATTCATTTTACTATTTTTCTATGTATATTCTACTAATTTATAGCTTATATACATTTATTTTAATGTCTAGTAATATTCAATCAAATAAAAAACTTAAAGCAACTACTAGTATAAATAAATCAATTATATTAATTATTAATTTCCCTATTTCTTGATTTATCGCCCCTATTAATAATGATTATTTTAAAATATGAACTTAACTATATACAAACATTATATTATCAGTTTTTTATTCTATTATACAAATTCATCAATAAAAAAAACTTTACTTTTTTTTTTACTCATAATATTTCAATTGCTTCTCATGCTTCCAATTTGTCATGCATTAATCTTCTTTTCAATTTTATTCTTTTTATACTTATAAGAATATTATTAAAATTAGAGAATTCTAACACAATGATGTTATGTACAATACTTAAGCTTTTTCCTCTTTTCTTCATGATCGAAGGTTATTTTTCCACCTGTGTGGTATATTTTATTTAGAACCTTCCAACATTAATGATACTTATCTTCATATTATTCGTCATATATATCTTGTTAATGTTTTCATTTAATAGAGATAATTTTACACCTTCTCCTTAAAGATAGCAAAAATGGTATTATCCTCAGTAGAGTTTAGATTCCTCATTAAGCTAATGTTACTGATATTGACGGTAGTTTATCTTAACAGTTTTTATTATACTCATTGATAATAATTTGTTTAAATCTTTTCTTCCAGGAAAATTTAAATTCAGATATATATTTATAAATTATATTTTAATATTAAGCACAAGCTTTAATACACATAATTTCCATACTCATTTATTTTTAATGATCTTGAAAAACAAAAAATTAACTTTGTCTTGAATAATAACCTTGTTATTCTTATGGTGAGTCCACTTTAGTCTTGCATAAAGATCATACTAATTAAAATGCCTACATATTTTATTTTGCTTACTCATCCAATTATAAATCAAAACGATACTCACAGTTTGTTTCTTCTGTTCCAGTATTACGTGATAACACCTTGGCCATAATATATAACTTGTTTTTTTTTTTCCATTCTTTAAATATTATTCCAAGATATTTCAGAACACTTATTGAATTTCAATTTATCCAGTACAGATGTAATTTCTTTTAACCATTCATATTACTAAAAACTTGATAATATAAAGTGTGAAATCTTTGAATTGATCCTCATTAATTCGTTGTCTTTTTTATAATAATAATAATAATAACAACAACAACAACAACAAAAACAACAACAACGCAATAATAATAATAATAATAATAATAATAATAATAATAATAATAATAATAATAACAACAATATATATATATATGTAAATCTACAACTACGGATTGCTCATGTAAACACAGCAATCCAAGCTATGTAAACTCTTGTAACCCTTTAAGACAAATAAAGCTTACTGTTGAAAAATACTACTACTACTACTACTACTACTACTACTACTACTACTACTACTACTACTACTACTACTACTACTACTACTACTACTACTACTACTACTACTACTACTACTAATAATAATAATAATAATAATAATAATAATAATAATGATGATGATGATGATGATGATGATGATGATGATGATGATGATGATGATAACAGCAACGTTTAAAAGATTTCAGCAAACTTTTTTACCAAAAATAAACCCAGTTTCTTGGTTTTTGTTTCCATCTTTAATCTTTTTTTTCTGTCCAAAACTAAATTTTTTTCTCTAGTTTGTTTCTTATTTCAACAATTATATCTGCATGCTAATATATTTTAAATTGTATAGTCCAAATTGTTAATTTTACCACTTCTTTGATTCTGAATATTTTCAGTCTTGCTTTTAGCTGAAGTATTTTTAAAAACAAATATTATCTCTTTAAAATATTTATGAGTAATAAAACAACAATACCTTAAATGAATTTAATCAAACTCCAATAAAAAATCATTTGGATTTTATTTTCATACAGATTAAATTCAAGATTAATCTTATGAACTTTTAATCACAAAATTCACAACATAGTGTTAGTTATTTAATTTGGAAAATAAATTAATATTTCACCAGAAATAATTATTACTAACTAATACCAGTTGCACCAAGACATAATCATTCATCTATATAATGCATATTTTCATTGATCTGTTTAGATTTGAAACCCCCTATAAATTGTAATATTATTAAACAATTACTTTGTAACACATTATTAAATTATCCTTTAGTATTTTATCTTTAACATATTTTTGAAAATCAATATTTTAACAAGATTTAGCTTTTATATTACTTTAAATTAATTAGTCCAATTTCAAATCCTAAAGTAACTAGAATGAGTGTTATTTTTCATAGTTTAAAAAGTAAATTTTTTTTTGATTTTATAAAATTTAAAATTATACATCTGAAAATTTATTCCCAATTTGTCTTATTTATTCGATGTCTGTATTTTTAAATCAATATATGTAATTATATAATTGAATATTTGTAAACTAAATAATTAAAATTTTTTTATCCACTTAAGAGCACTTTATTCACTTAGGAGCACTTTTGGTTATTCCAATAATGTTTGTCAACTAAAGCTGTGAAATGCTAACTTTCCCACAATTCCGTGATCTTAATATTTGCTGCTTGCATGTTAATTAAGTCATGTTATATTTGTATATTAGCATAGCTTCCTTTATTTTTCTTTTATTGTTATTTTTTCCAATTTGCAATATTTTTACATTATTAAAATTGAAGTCAAAACCATAAATACATGATTTATTATGGTCGTAAAAAACAGATGCTGAAGTATTATTATCTACTATGCGAATTTCGTTTCCATTTCTGAACTTGGTTTAATAATGGAAAGTGCTCATTAGTTTTTTTTCCAAGATAAACCTAGATTCACCTATATATCCACTGCCACACCTACATATCCATTTATAAATGACACAATTTTTATTTATAAATGAGGTTTTATATTGGGAGTTATTTATTAATTTGATTAATGTAGGAGGTGTATAAAATGCAATATCACACATACCTTTAAAATTTTTCTTATAATATATACTTGATAATTTGAAATATATAGGATTGTTTATCTATACTTTTTTAGTAGCAGGAAAATCAATATTATTATTAAAAAAAAATTTTTATATTTTGTATTAAAATATCTAATAACATTATATACTTTCATTTGCTCCAACTTCAGATCAGCTGATTTCAAGATAATTTGCTATCATCAGTGAAGGATAGAGCTACAAACTGGATTTAATCACTGACTCCTAGTGTTTATGCAACAAGTTGTTATTAGTTTGCAAGCATTAATTTTTCAGACACGTAATGTCTTCAAACACAGCCTAACAAACCAGATAGCTACATGAGTCTGATATCAGTTCAGTTTCACCACATAGTCAAAGCCTCTGCAATATATATCATTGCAAAAAACCTTTAAAGATACATTTATGAAAAACAAAACCAAGTTATAATCATGTAAATTGCTATCGCTTGTATTTATGATCAATAGATGGCATTTTACCAAAACCACCAAACAAGCATATATTTGTTTACATAAACATCAAAAGAGTCAGAATTCATTATCTTTTTCATTTGCTCCACCTTCAGATCATCTGATTTCAAGCTAATTTGCTATCATCAGTGAAGGATAGGGTTAGAAACTAGAGCTAAACCCTGACTCCGAGCGTTTATTCAACAAGTTCCTATCAATTTGCAAGCATGACTTTTTCAGACATGTAATGTCTTCAAACCCAACCTAACAAGCCAGATAGCTACATGGGTCTGATATCAGTTCAGTTTCACCACATAGTCAAAGCCTCTGCAATATATATCATTGCAAAAAACCTTTAAAGATACATTTATGAAAAACAAAACCAAGTTATAATCATGTAAATTGCTATCACTTGTATTTATTATCAATAGATGGCATTTTTCCAAAAGCACCAAACAAGCATATATTTGTTTACATAAATGTCAAAAGAGTCAGAATTCACTATCTCTAACATTTGCTCCACCTTTAGATCAGCTGATTTCAAGCTAATTTGCTATCATCAGTGAATGGATAAAGCTAGAAACTAGATCTAAACACTGACTCCAAGCATTTATGCCACAAGTTTCTATCAGTTTGCAAGCATGAATTTTTAAGACATGTAATGTCATCAAACCCAGCCTAACAAGCCAGATAGCTACATGGGTCTGATATCAGTTCAGTTTCATGAAATAGTCAAAGCCTCTGCAATATATATATATATATATATATATATATATATATATATATATATATACATATCATTGCAAAAACTTTAAAGGTACATTTATGAAAACAAAAACAAGTTATAATCACATAACTTGCTATCACTTATATTTATGATCAATAGATGGCATTTTACCAAAACCACCAAACAAGGGTATATTTGTTTACATAAACATCAAAAGAGTCAGAATTCACTATCTCTTTCATTTGCTCCACCTTCGGATCAGCTTATTTCAAGCTAATTTGCTATCATCAGTGAAAGATAGGGCTAGAAACTAGATCTAAACACTGACTCCGAGCGTTTACACAACAAGTTTTTATCAGTTTGCAAGCATGAATTTTTCAGACACGTAATGTCTTCAAACCCAGCCTAACAAGCCAGATAGCTACATGAGTCTGATATCACTTCAGTTTCACCACATAGTCAAAGCATCTACAATATATATCATTGCAAAAACTTTTAAAAGGTACATTTATGAAAAAACAAAAACAAGTTATAATCATGTAACTTGCTATCACTTGGGTTACGCGATTTTTACTTGTTTTTGTTTTTCTTAAATGTACCATTTAAAGGTTTTTGCAATGATATATATTGTAGACGCTTTGACTATGTGGTGAAACTGAAGTGATATCAGACTCATGTAGCTATCTGGCTTGTTAGGCTGGGTTTGAATACATTATGTGTCTGAAAAATTCATGCTTGCAAACTGATAAAAATTTGTTGCATAAACACTTGGAGTCACTGTTTAGATCTAGTTTCTAGCTCTATCCTTCACTGATGATAGCAAATTAGCTTGAAATCAGCTGATCTGAAGTTGGAGCAAATGAAAGAGATAGTGAATTCTGACTCTTTTGATGTGTCTGTAAACAAATATACGCTTGTTTGTTGGTTTTGATAAATCACCATCTATTGATCATAAATACAAGTGATAGCAAGTTATGTGATTATAACTTGTTTTTGTTTTTCATAAATGTATGTTTAAAGGTTTTTGCAATGATATATATTGCAGAGGCTCTGACTATGTGGTGAAACTAAACTGATATAAGACCCATGTAACTATCTGGCAGGTTAGGCTGGGTTTGAAGACATTACATGTCTGAAAAATTCATGCTTGCAAACTGATAAAAACTTGTTGCATAAACACTTGGAGTCACTGTTTAGATCTAGTTTCTAGACCTATCCTTCACTGATGATAGCAAATTAGCTTGAAATCAGCTGATCTGAAGGTGGAGCAAATGAAAGAGATAGTGAATTCTGATTCTTTTGATATTTACGTAAACAAATATACGCTTGTTTGTTGGGTTTGGTAAAATGCCATCTATTGATCATAAATACAAATGATAGCAAGTTATGTGATTATAACTTGTTTTTGTTATATATATATATATATATATATATATATATATACAAATTATATATATATATATATATATATATATATATATATATATATATGATAATAATTTGTAGCCAACATTTAACAATTAATTTGAATATGTTTCAATATTTTTCAATTTATCTGATGAATATTTGCAAAGAATATTGTGACATTGCCATGTTTGATTTATATGGAATATAACCTGTTTGTACTATGATGGACATACAGTAATCCAGCATGCATTGATTTCTAGTTATTTTAAGATCAAGAAATTGAATGGACATTAAATCTTCCTCTGTTTTTATCCATCTTAGATCTTTTAAACCATTTAATTCTTTAAACAACTCTTTAATTGTAGTTGGTTTACCACATACAAAAACATCATCAACATATCGATAATATACAGTAATATTTTTTTTATAATATTCTTTTTTCAAAATATTTTCTTCATAAGTAAAAATGATAAAATTGTATATTTGAGCAACAGTAGGTAAAACCATTGGCTATCCATTGCATATTTTATAAAAATCCTTCTTAAAAACTGCATAAGTGTTTTTATTGATAAAGTTTAATGTTTCAGTTATAAATTTTATTATTTTCATGGTAACATTTTTAAAACTTAATGTGTCATAAATAATTTCAACAGATTCCAATCAATCAATTGATCCATACATTTCACTAACATCTAGATTACATATAATGTCATTAATATTAATCTTAATGTTACAGATTTTATTAACAAAAAAATGAAGAACATATTGTATATTTACTAAAACCAATAATTTATTGTAGCATTTTCTCAATTAAAGAACATGTTTCATAATAAAATGCCTCCCTTCAATCAACCATTAAACGTCATGGTTCATTTTCTTTATGATGTTTTTTTATAATTGAACAAATCTTAGGACATATTGCAGCAGAAGCATAAATTTTATAATAAGGACTATTATCAATCACTTTATTTTTGGATTTGTTAAAAATGTTATTAGTAAATTGAATACATAAATTTTCTATATTTACTTTATAAACTTTCATAAAGTTGAGATTCTTCATTTGAGTAATTACTTTGTTTTCATAATCAGATTTTAATAATAAGCACATTCTAAGACCATTATCTTCTTTTATAGAAATTAAATTATTTTCAAATGGAAGTTTTTTAAATTTAGTTTTTTGTACATTCAAATTATAATCCGTTTTATAATTAAACTTTTTTTTCTTTCTTTTTTTTACTAAATCCTGATAATCTTTTAAATGAAGTTTAGTTATACTTATGATGATTTCAATTTTAGATCACTGTCTTTCCACTGACTGCAAACATATTTTCAACCAAGAATTAATATGTTTTTGTTGAAAATCAAGATCCACATTCCACAAGTTAATGTAATTATTATCTTGAGATTGACTTTTAAGGCTCTTATATTACAAAAAGTTGATTTTTCTTTAAAATTCCATACACATTTTTTCATAATATCAATTAAATGACATCTGACAGTTACTTTTAAAATTTAACCAATCATCTTGGTTATTCAAGTCAATCAAATAATTTAAACTTTTTAAATATTGCCTTTTTTATCAAATATTAAACGTTTGTTCATGAAAATTATACTTCATAACACAATCATTTTCATATAACAAATCATATTTATAGGCAACATGCAGGACATATTAACTTTTATTTTACAGTAATTTGGATATATTTTAAATCTTTTGCAATTATATAAAAACTGCAGTCTACATTTTAAGTCAATTATTTTGAAAGTTTAATTTTCTCCATTCTTTGATTATCCACATTTCATTAATCACATAAATTCGATTAGGCTATAAGTAATAATATTATCATTCAATGTCTGTATTTTTAAAGTAATATACATAATTATATAATTGAATATTTGCAAATACAGTAACTAAATATTAAATTTTTTTATCCACTTAGGAGCACTTTCCACTATTTCAGTAATCTTTGGAAACTAAAGCTTTGAAAGGCTAACATTTCCACAATTCCATGATCTTAATGTTTGCTGTTTGCCTATTAATTAAGTCATGTTTATATTTATATATTATCATAGCTTCCTTTATTTTTCTTTATTTTTTTCAATTTGCAATATTTTTACATTATTAAAATTTAAGTCAAAACCATAAATACATGAGTTACTATGGTCATAAAAACAAATGCTGAAATATTATCTACAATGCAATTTTGTTTTGACTTCTGAACTCATTTTAATAATAGCAAGTGCTCTTTAGTTCTTTTTTCCAACATACATCTAGATTCACCTATATATCCACTGCAACACTTACATTTCCATTCATAAATGATACAATTTTTATTACAAATGAGATTTTATTTTTGCAGTTATTTATTAATTTGATACAAGAGGTGTGTAAAATGCAATATCATATATACCTTTATAAATTTTTCTTATTAAATTTACTTGATCATTTGAAATATATGGGATTGATATTCATATTTTTTATTAACAGGAAAATTATTATTATTATTAAAGTTTTTATTCTTATATTTTATATTAAAATATCTAATAACATTATATATATATGATTATAATTGTAGCCAACATTTAACAATTTATTTGAATATATTTCAATATTTTTGCCTATATCTGATGAATATTTGCAAAGAATATTATTTCTAAAAATCTTCAAATGTGCCAAACCTGCCATTTTGTGTGGCATTGGCATCTTTGATTTACATGACATATAACCTCTTTTTACTATTGCTTTAATGGCCATACAGTAATACAGCATGCATTAATTTCTAGTTATTTTAAGATCAAGTAACTGAATGCACATTAAATCTTCCTATGTTTTTATCCATCTTAGAACTTTTAACCATTTAATTCTTTAAACAACTCATTAATTGTATTTCATCTAGCACATAAAAAAAACATCATCAATGTATCGATAAGATACAGTAATATATTTTTTATAATATTCCTTTTTAAAAATATTTTTTTTGTATGTAGAAATGATAAAATTATATATTTGAGCAACAATATGTAAACCCATGGGCCATCCATTGCACATTTTATAAAAATCCTTCTTAAAAATGGCATAAATATTTTTATTGATAAAGTTTAATGTTTCAGCTATAAATTTTATTATTTTCATGTTAACTTTTTTAAAACTTAATGTGTTGTAAATAATTTCAATAGATGCCAATCAATCAATTGATCCATACATTTCACTAACATCTAGAGTACATATATTGTCATTAACATCGATCTGAATGTTACAGATTTTATTAACAAATTCAAATGAAGAACATATAGTAGATTTACCAACACCAATAATTTCTTGTAGCATTTTTTCAATTAAACAACACATTTCATAATAAAATGCCCCTCCCCCCAAATCAACCATTAAACACAGTGGATCATTTTCTTTATGCAGTTTTATATTTGAAAAAAAAATCTTAGAACATATTGCAGCAGAAGCATAACTTTTATAATAAGTACTATTATCAATCACTTTATTTTTGGCTTTTTCAAAAATGTTATTAGTAAATTGAATACATAAATGTTCTGTACTTACTTTATCAACTTTTATGAAGTTAAGCTTTTTCATTTGAATAATTACTTTGTCTTCATAATCAGATTTTAATCATAAACACATTCTAAAACCATAATATTCTTTTATACAAATTAAATTATTCTCAGAGGGAAATGTGGGACTGAGA
Organism: Epiperipatus broadwayi; assembly: GCA_028023455.1. Classification (NCBI taxonomy): domain Eukaryota; kingdom Metazoa; phylum Onychophora; class Udeonychophora; order Euonychophora; family Peripatidae; genus Epiperipatus; species Epiperipatus broadwayi. The sequence continues at coordinate 135,782 of JAQFVV010000284.1, read as the reverse complement.
AATACATTTGATTAGATGGCAGTATTTCAGTAATAAATTATGACTAAAATAATCTTAAACTGTATAATTTTTTGTGTCATTTTTTGAATAATAATTAATATTGTTTAAATAAATAATATCATTATAAAATTATAGCATGAAAAATATGTAATATGTTTAGTTCTAAATTCTGTGGATCAGAGTTTTTTCTGTAGTGAGGAGATCAATAATAACATGGACAACAAGTTTTTAACAACAATATTAGCAAATCTATTTTATACTAGAAAACAATTATATACAAAATATTTACAATAGTTTATAAAAAAAGAACTGACAAATATTGTATCAAAATTAAAAAAATACAAAATTCAAATAAAAGAAAAATTGAATTTACAGATTTTCAATCTCAAAAATTATTAATGTATAAGCATTTATTCTGGCTTAGAAATTTTTATTTACAAATACATATCATGTATTAATTATTCAAAACATTTAATTATTGCACCCTACAATATTATATTAAACTTATTTCTAGATCAATGAATAATCAATATCATTTTACTTTATATACAAAAAAAATATCTAGCATAAATTTTATAAAACCATGTTTATACATGTACTAAATAATAAAAAAATTTTGCTTGGCACCATTCTATTTTATGATGTGTGTTTCATGTTCAAAACATAAAATATAAAAATGTAAATAAAATATAAGCATTTATTATACACTAATGTACTTCATTTAAGGTTTCATTGTAAAATACACATTGTTTTACCAAAATGTTGTTGATATATAAAAAATCGAAGGTAGCAAAATATTTGAAAAAAAAAAAAGAATAGTTATGATTCTTTTAGCACCAAAATCTTTCAAAAATATTTAGGAAATATTATGATTCCTTTGTTATATTTTCCAACAATATTATGCTTTCAACATCATTTGAATTTCTTCACAATATCAAACCTATCTTGCCTTTTTTAAAACAAGTTATCTCATTAAAATTATCCATTATTCAACTTTCAGAAATAATGATGTTTTACTAATGAAATTCAGATAGTGATACAATGCATAGGACATGAAGGAGTAACTAGAGTAAAGACTCAATAGTAAAAACAATTCAATAAACCTCATGGAAATCAGTATAAAGAAACAAAAGGTATGACTTCATCTACTACCTTTCTTGTGAGAACTTATTGAAGCAATAGATCTGGAAGTCTGATCCATGCTTCACGACCTTCTATAAACGTAACCAATATTGTAGACAAATTAAGTTTATAGTCCAGTATCAGCAGGATTTTGCATTAAAGCTAAAATTATTTCATTCACTTTGCTTACTTAATGGTGTTTAAATTTGTATTTGCATTTAAATATTTTTTTAAAATAAATTCAGTTAAGATTAAATTGCTATAAAATTACTGTATTAATCAAATATATATATATATATATTGTAACAGTCAAGTTTGTACATTCGCGTAACAGAATTCAGAATCCAAGCAAAAGAGACCGAAGCTGACCAGACTAGGACTGTGACATCCCGAGTCCGACCACACTTCAACTCGTAAGCCAGAATTCCAAGACTCAATACCCTACAAATGACCACCTTGAAATTACACGTAGTATACCTCTTTTCACACGGCTGACATAGGTCACGGAGAAGCAATGAGACTCTGATAATTAAAAGAGAGGTTCTTAATTGACTAAGATAAATCACTAATCTAATTTAACTTAATGCATAGTTTTCACATATAGAGGCTATAAATAATAATTAGAATTGGATTGAATTAGATCAATAACGAAACAGAGAATGAAATACATTAAATTAATTATATATTTATTTACAATTGGCATAGCTATATATTATTTATTTACAACAGCATTCAGCGTAGAATCTACGCAAATATTTGATAATTATGAGAACACATTCTCTTTTTATATACAGTTCAAAATAGCTTTATATAAATAATTTTTATACAATTCAAAATAGCTTTATATAAATACTTTCATTTAATTTTCATAAATGGGTTTAACATGTGCCCATCTTAGGAATTGTTTACAGTTGATACATAATTAATCACTACGTTATGTCTATAAATCTCGATAAGCCAAATCCTATTACATTGGTGGCTGTTATATAAATAATTATATTGAACTTTGATCATGAATTCATTTACTAAAATATCCAATATAATTTAATAACGAGCGCATAAACCAGCTCAAGTAATGATCGATCGAACATGGCTTTCGAGAGAAAATTTCAGAATGCTGAAAGCGTTATGTTAAGGTGGGAGAGTTGGCTGAAATAAGATTTTACCAATGCGCTATGGCACAGGTAAACAATAATAGGAAAAGTCGCTCTGCGGATGAAATAACTTCAGGGTTCTTGCGACAAACGCCGGTACCCTGTAACCGATCGCAATGCTGCGTGAAAAGGAACATTTGTGTTCAGGAATGGCAGGGGTCTTACGTGCTAACCTGGCCTTGGCTCAGGCTTTGCTACTGCTCTACCCTATAAGAACAGATGTGCTGACAATGCCGTGGCTCCATCTTGAGATACGTATATTACGTATAGCAGCAAAACGAGAATATTTTTATAAAATAATATCACATCCGCCAAGCAAAGAATAGTATATTTCATACTATGAAATACGAGTTAATAGCATATTAGCTCTATCAAATTGGGACCAACTCTTGTGTAGCCTGGTAATAAATGTCTATGCTACAAAAGGGGATATTACTACATCTGTACTTTGACATGTTCGATCTATTAAGTTACTTATAGATAATAAATATTTAAAGAGGGAAAGTATATTTCTATGGACTTAAGAATTTAAATGTCAAATATACTTATAAATATGATCAAGGCTAAATTTAATTCTAAATAAAACTATAAGGTTAAGTTTTTAACCACATTTCGCATATTAAATCATTTAAATAATAAAAAAATAGGATTTCGAAACAGCGCAGAAAGTTGATGCTATAAATAAATTACATGAAGATTTTCAAATAATATCTTCTTAAAATGTACATGAAATTAAGTGCTCTCTGTTTTGAAATATTGGCATATGAAATATAATAAGCATTTAAAATAAAATAAGCAAAAAAATATAGACATAACCGCAGTGATATAACTTTAAATTAGACACTTATAATGTACTTTAAATGAAAGGAAAATATAAATAAGTCAGATTATTTAAACTTTAACACATTAAATTTTGATAGCAATTGACATATTTAAAATATTAAATGGATTCTAAGTTTTGATTACATTTAGCTTTATCATTATTTTAAAAGAAAGTTAGCTAACTTATATAGATATATTTACATAAAGAATTACACAGAGCTCTGCGGTTTGAAAAATAAAATGGTACCGGTATTTTATCTGGACTGCAAGTTCTTGGCTGTAATTTTGATGAGTTTTACTGGGCGGCTGATGGCATCATCTTTCCCATTATGTTAGGCTCGTCTCTTCTATCGGCATGATGGTGGTTTAGGCATTTCGACAAGAGAAACCCCGTTCTCCCGCGGAGTAACAGCAACAAGATGCCCGCTTTTAGCCAGACATGTTAAACATTAACAATTGTGAAGACTGGCTGCAATTCTCACTAACAATATGGCTGTCTATCCCCTGTTAAAAAAAATACAGAGTATTTATATGTTTTCCTTATCGGAATCTCTCCCCTCAAGACCCACTAAACTCAGGAATTTAATTAAATATTTTTCAATTTATAATCCAGATTTTTAAAATCTTAGATAACTTATGTTAGAAACATTCCATAAGCTATTATAATTAAGATTTTTCGTTGCAAACAGTTGTCCAATTTAGATTTTAAAATAACTTAATCTTATCTAAGGAGATTTTAATTAGTAAATTTTGAACAAGTTTTACTTTTTACGAATTCCAGGTGTGGTCGTTAATGACACTTGTTTACAATCAAAAATCTTTTTAATTATTTGACCAGCTTTTATTTTTATCTTATATTAAAAACAACCTTTTAACATTTTTTTAAAACGAAAACATTTTTAACATATTTATTTAAGATAATTTACAAACAATTTGATATAGCTTTTAAATATATTTTCGAGAAACTTTTTCCCTGAAATATATTTAAAACAAGAGATCTTTTAACAATTTTTAAAAGACATTTAATATTATTTTTAGATACTGGCTTTTACATATTTTAAATCAGGTCTTTCTTCTATATAGCACAGATTATATATCCACATATGAAATTACAATATTAAACAACAAAATTAATAATTTACTCTTAACTTAAATAATATAATAAACATTTTTAGAAATATTAAATAACTTTAGTATGCTATAATTTTACTAATCCTATCTAATTATAGCATTGGTTCGCACGTAAATATATAATACTGTTTATCCAGACATGAACGAATTTTATATTTATTAACATTTAAATAGGTTCGAACTTAGCACAGATGAGAGTGTCATTAGGTTTGATGGTGAAACGATAGGGGCTTGGAAAGTTATCATTTCAATATATATATATATATATGAGTTAATGCAAAATTCTGTTGAAATAAAATGTTATTTGAAATAATAATATATTTTTCTTTTTAAATTTTGTTAAAATATGGCATATGATTTTGTTTTGAGATAAGCCTGCTTGCATTTTCTAAAGGAATGTATGTTTTAATTAGTTGTCCCATTCAAGGCAAATTAAAGATGGCCTTTTTAATTAATAGAAATTCAAAAGTTTAAATAAAGTAATCTAGAATAAGAAATTAAAAGTTATTTTTAGAAAAAGTTACCTTGAAACAATGAAGCATGGGGGCTTATCAAGATCTAAAATCATATGCAAAACAATAGAAGGGTAGCTGACAGAAAGGCATAAAAAGGAGATGAGAACAAAAGACTGGGTTATTAGCTTATTATGTGATTGGTTAGTTGGTTATTGATTGATTTTACTACGATCAGCTCTCTATGCTTTTAGTGATTCGTGCGGATTCCTGTGTCTAGATTAATGAGATTTTACTTTTAAAAATCTCTCTGGTCTCCTATGCTTATTCATGCTGATACTGTGCTGTGATTTTCCAAGATTTTGTTGCTAAACACAGAAAATATTGTGCCTGAATTAGGCAGATTTTGTCATTCAACTTGTTCAAATTCTGCTCCTAAATTTATTCAACTTTTGTCCTCGAAATCACTGTTATAAATTTCAACATCAGGTTAAAAAGTATATTAATTTTATGGACACAATCATGATTGGCAGTTAGGCAAACAGCTTTGCCTGCCACAGGGGTCCTAAAACCATCAAAACGCCATAGTATCCAACCTATAGAAACCTGAACTTTGTGCCATGACTGTGTGACCTTTCATTAAAAATGCTGCATATTTCCATTTCTTTGTCTGGACAAATATATCTCTACAGATGTATCAATCCACAAACGGTGAGGGAACTGGACCAAGGAACCAGGACAGTAACCGTATCTCTCTGCATGAACTATTTATACTTTACCTTTTGATAAATACCTTTCTTAACTGTTTTATTTAATTATATATATATATATGTCCATAGATGGCGTTCTACCAAAAACATCAATCAAGCGTATGTTTTGTTTACATAAATGTCAGAGTAGTATTCACTATCTCTAACTATAATTCCACTTTCAGATCATGATTTCAAGCTATTTGCTATCATCAGTGAAAAACAGGAATAAAGAAAATAGATCTAAACACAAACTCTGAGCATCTATGAAACAATTTCTATTCAGCTTGCAAGCGTGAATTTTTTAGACACGTACTGTCTTCAAACTCAGCATAGCAAACCAGATAGCTATATGGGTCTGATCTCAGTTCAGCATCACCACATAGTAGAAGCCTCTGCAATCTATATCATTGCAAGAAAGACCTCAAAGGTACATTTATGATAAACAAAAATGCAAGTTAAAAAACTTGCTAATGCTTGTATTTATGTCCACAGATGGCGTTCTACCAAAAACACCGATCAAGCATATGTTTTGTTTACATAAACGTCAGAGTAGTATTCACTATCTCTAACTATAATTCCACTTTCAGATCATGATTTCAAGCTATTTGCTATCATCAGTGAAAGACAGGAATAAAGAAACTAGATCTAAACACAAACTCTGAGCGTCTATGAAACAATTTCTATTCAGCTTGCAAGCGTGAATTTTTTAGACACGTAATGTCTTCAAACTCAGCATAGCAAACCAGATAGCTATATGGGTCTTATCTCAGTTCAGCATCACCACATAGTAGAAGCCTCTGCAATCTATATCATTGCAAGAAAGACCTCAAAGGTACATTTATGATAAACAAAAATGCAAGTTAAAAAACTTGCTAACGCTTGTATTTATGTCCACAGATGGCGTTCTACCAAAAACACCAATCAAGCATATGTTTTGTTTACATAAACGTCAGAGTAGTATTCACTATCTCTAACTATAATTCCACTTTCAGATCATGATTTCAAGCTATTTGCTATCATCAGTGAAAGACAGGAATAAAGAAACTAGATCTAAACACAAACTCTGAGCGTCTATAAAACAATTTCTATTCAGCTTGCAAGTGTGAATTTTTTAGACACATAATGTCTTCAAACTCAGCATAGCTTGATCGGTGTTTTTGGTAGAATGCCATCTGTGGACATAAATACAAGCGTTAGCAAGTTTTTTAACTTGCATTTTTGTTTATTATAAATGTACCTTTGAGGTATTTCTTGCAATGATATAGATTGCAGAGGCTTCTACTATGTGGTGATGCTGAACTGAGATCAGACCCATATAGCTATCTGGTTTGCTATGCTGAGTTTGAAGACATTATGTGTCTAAAAAATTCACGCTTGCAAGCTGAATAGAAATTGTTTCATAGACACTCAGAGTTTGTGTTTAGATCTAGTTTCTTTATTCCTGTCTTTCACTGATGATAGCAAATAGCTTGAAATCATGATCTGAAAGTGGAATTATAGTTAGAGATAGTGAATACTACTCTGACGTTTATGTAAACAAAACATACGCTTGATCGGTGTTTTTGGTAGAACGCCATCTGTGGACATAAATACAAGCATTAGCAAGTTTTTTAACTTGCATTTTTGTTTATCATATATATATATATAATGTAACTGTTTTTTTGATTATACTAATATTAGAGGTATATTTAAATTTTGTGTGATCATCTATTTATATTCAACCTTTTTTTTTCCTTCACTATTCCTCCTTGCTAAAATGTTATAAAGGTTTCTTATTCCATTGCAGTGTAAGTTAAAAGTTAGTTTTCATTTAAAAAGATCTCTCCAATTCAATTATTTCTGTACTTCAAATACTAGTAAGTTTTCTTTTTTGGCCAACATGATCTCCTCGATAACACCATTTTGTCCACCTTTAGCCCCATACTTATCTTATTTAGTTATACATGTCTTAAATGTTTTAAAATTGTTTTTAAGCACAAAGCAACTAGAAATGCTTTGTGAAAGATTTATTTTAATTGTGCTTCATCGAGGGGTTTCAAGTTAATAATTTTATTGATGTTGAGAAGAAATAGACGGCAAAATTTTATATAATTACTATCCGCCTTTATTGTCTAGTTTTTATCACAAATCAATTGAAGAATAGCGGAGGTAGTTAAACATTCCTATAATTTTAAAATGTCATTTATTAAAATATATTATTTAATCTAAAAGCTTAAGTTTTCTAATTTTATTTCAATCCTTTATTTTACTTTTCCAACGATCCAGGCATGCAAAACACATATTTCATATTATCTGTTAGGCACATTTAACTTGGTTTAGTTCCATAAGTATTCTTGTCCATTGTCTCTCCTTGATGCTAAGCTTGGGATGGGTGAGAAAATAATTTATACATGTCTCAGATAATGTTGTTGGTTAGTAATTAGACTCGATAATAGGTGAAGAGGGCAGAAGTCATAATATTCTTGATTTAATATCTTGTGTATGGGTGGTCTTGAGGTACTTTTGTCTAGTATTCGAACTGAGTTAAACCAACATACATCATCTGACCAGCACAGTAGATTATTTCCCCCCGGATATGGATGCCCATCTGAGTGGTGATTCAAAATTCCCACACCCTGCAATGCCCTGTTTAGAATTTGCTATGTATGTATAATGTTTTTTTTTTCTATTCTTCTGTTTTAAATAATAATAATAATAATAATAATAATAATAATAATAATAATAATAATAATAATAATAATAATAATAATAATAATAATAATAATAATAATAATATATGTAGAATTTTTTCCCAGATTTGTATGCATATATATAATGTTTTTTCAATAACACAAAATAATAGATATATGTAAAAAAAAATTTTCGAGTTTGTCGCCATGGGACAAATTTCATTGCTTGTTAAAAAAATTAGTACCTGAGAAGTTTTTTTTTTTTTTAGTCAAATAGTTTCATATATATATAATTGATTGAGATGTTAATTTTTTTTTCCGAGTTTGTCTCTTAATGTGAGCAAATTTCATTTTTAAGATTAATTAAAATGTTAAAAGTGTCATAAGGTAAAATTTTTTTTCCTTGAGTTTTAAATTGATAGAATGAAGATTTTATATTTAAATGGTTAACACTCCATTAGTTTTTTTGTGATTATAAAATAAGATTTCAGAGTTATACCAAATTTTTTTTTTCTGATTAGTAGATTTATCATGGCCAGTCACCATATTGTTCTTTGTCATATAAAGTATATCATTTCGATGTGGTGGAAGTGTCAAATACATACCCACCCGCGCACCCTTAAAATAGCTTTCGTACTTTGTTATTTTAGTATTGCTTAAACATTACCAATTTTGATATAATAATGTTTTTCGAAATATAGCATACATACGGTAGTGTTAATTTTAGTAAACAATACAAATAGATAATAGAATTTTTTTTCTCATTTATTATAAAATTTTTGTATACATCTAATAGTTTGATAACAATTTTTTTTCTGTTAGTATGAATTATTTTATTGTAGATCAAAAAGTTTGATAAGTTCAATGTATGGTGTCAACGTATGGTGTCAGCAAATATTTTTTCACTTTCTCTGCATTTTGTTTTTATATATAATGAATAATTTTAATCATGCAATTTTTTTTTTTTTCACATTTAAATATTTTGCAGTTACATTTCCTCGCAAACATATATAAATATAAGTTTTGTTTTAATAATATCAAGCATAATTTTCATCATGATTAGAGCTAGTAGCAGGCTCTTTATATATTACATATTGGTAATACAAGCTATATAGGTCATGTGATATATGACTGATTTTTATCATGATAAATAGTAAACGTGTGTATGTTCATTTTAATAAATATATATATTAGAGTATTTTCTGTATAACATAACTTAAGATTTTTTTTTCTCAGTTTGAATTATGCTATTTGAATCATTTATTGAGTAACCGTTAGGTGAAGCCCTTTTTTTTTAGTAATCGTTTTTGGTGAAGATCCCTTTAGTAACCGTTAAGAGAAGACCTCTTACACTTTAGAGTTCTGCATTGCTGAGTAGCCTGAAATAATAGGTCTACGTCTGCAATTATTGTTTCCTTGTTATATTTGTGACCAGCATTTACTAGCCCTAAATAATAGGAGTATGCAGTCTGCAATATGATGAATCTTTCTAATAAAATCATGTACATAATAATGAAAAAATATTTATATAGGTATATCTGTTTGAATATTTATATGTAGTCATATATATGCTTATTTAATGATGTACATATTCATATATATGGGTGTATATGGTATACATTTTGTTTATAATTCGGTAAAACCCTTTTTTATGTAATGTTTTTTAAACAGTTTTTGATCTCAAAACATTATCTGTAAAATTTCTTGATAATTGTGTAATTATTTTGGATTGTGACCAAAATGGTATTTGGTTTCGATCCCAGGTTCATAATTTGGAGTGGCGGGTATCATTGGATTTTACTTTTATTTTAAAGTGTTTTTTTATATTTTTTGTTAATCGTACTTTGGCTGTTTGAATTTATATTTTCTTGTCATGACCAAAATGGTAGCATGGTTTCGAACCCAGGTCATACATGTTAACTTATTTAAAGTTATACATCCAAGATATAATTTTAAAATTCATTTAAAATAGCATTTACTTATTCGTGCAGAGATTTTTTATATTTCATTTAGTAGAATCAATATGAGTAAGAAATTTTTGTTTGAAAGTGAAGTGAAAATCAAAATAAATTTTAATTGCATTAAACTTTATAAATCCTTATCAATGTGTGCTTGGATCATTATTCATTGAAATGTATATTTGATATGGCCATTGCCTTGTCAATTGGCACCCTCATTAAATAAATTTCTCAGCAAGTGCAATCTCTCATATCGGATTACAATAAACCAAACTATAGTATAGTAGATCATCAAAATACAATGTATGTTTAGTGAGCCAAAATAATTTTAAACATGACATATATATTTTGCTCACATATTCCTTTTTGATATATATATATATATATATATATATATATATATATATATATATATATATATATATATATATATATATATATATATATATATATATATATATATATATATATATAAACAAACTTTTGTTTCAGGTATCAGAGAAATCCAGGTCAAGCTGTAGTGTATTATTTTTAATTATATTGTGACAACATAGCAGTGACATTTAAATGAAATAATAAAAAAATAAAAAAAGTAAAGTGAGGAGAATCATATATGTAGTATAAATATTAAAAACAGACACAGACAGGGCAAGATTTTTTTTTTCATGTACAATATGATACATTTAGGCATTTGTTAAGATAGGATCTCATGAGGTGGGCAAAGTTGGATTTCTAAATACATATAAAAGTAAAAAAGATAGTTATAGAGAATAAAATTATAGTATTATTTTATATTACAAAGAAATAAAAGTTTGTTTTTGTAACAATTATAATAATATACAAAAGCATAGCAGCTAGACACTCATACAAAAATATTTATCTTGATTAGTTTTTTTTTTCCTTGTTGTCTCTAGGTTAGTAGAGATAGTTAAAATTGTTTATAAAAGACTAAAATACATCATAGAAATAAGGTGTTATTGTTGTATAACAAAATAGCCAATATTAAGCAAAAATGGAGGAACAGAATAGAGGTGAAGGTTATGACAGCGACAAGGTAGTATTTAACCTTTTCAAAATTGCAACTTGTATTCATAGTGACCAAAAATATAATGTGGAAGCTCTCATCAAAGAAATTAGAGAGGAAAGAAAAATGATGATGATCATGTTCCAAGAATTCATGGGAAATACAGTACAAAGATTGAACCATTTGGAGAAAAATATGTGTCAAAACAGACTTGTATGACAAAAGTATTACCAGATGATGATATTCAGAAAAAGTGGCAAGATCAACAAGAACAAGATGATGCTGAGATGAAATCCTTGATTAATGATGAAGCAGGTGAAGCGATTCAGCAGTTGAACTTCCCTAGACAACATGACATGTGAGATAGTGAGAAAACAAATAATCGTCAACCATTGAACCCAATCCAGATGCAACAAGCAGTCAAATCCTTACTTTAATAATAATCAATCCTGTAACATCTCCTGTGGCAAAGCTTATCCACAGACAATGTTTTAGAGGGTAACTAGATGGAAACCCTAGACACCACTTAGACAGTTTAAAAATATTTTTCCAATTTCAGAATATGATGGAACAAGAAAAAGTGGCAATCTCCAGTCATCATTTGAAACAATCTGCCAGAGATTGGTGGAACTCTCTGTCTGAACAATCACTAACATTTATGGAATATGAGAAAGCAGTGATGTCAATTATATTGGAGTGCAGAGTGGCAGGAAAGTCTAATATATTTCATCATGCATGAAAGATACCCAGCTAACCATCAAGAGACATAGGCTCAGTTTTTCATTAGGCAAGTAAATAGAATAAAAGTGCTAAGTGCATTCAATTATCTGGAAATATAAATAGTAAGAATGATTAGGCACAACATGCCACCTTGGATAAGGAAAATATTGATAAGTAGTCAAGTGCAGGATATTAAAGGCATGACTCATATACTGACAGCTATTGAATATGGAAACCTTGATGAAGACAGAAAGGCAAAGGAAGCAAAATTTCAAAATAAATCTACTACCAGACAAAAGATGACAAACCTTTCAAGAGTAAAAAATAGGGAAGTAGTGACATCTCATACAGTAATTGTCCATGAATAGGATAACGGAGAAGACATACACACAAACACAAACCCAGTTATTCAAGTAAACATAAATGACAATAAAATACAAGCATTAGTTGACCCAGGCAGTCAAGTATCTATTGTATCAAAAGACTAGCCATGAAATATGAAAGCAGCCCAAGATACTTAAAGTTTTCCATGTGCCATATCCAGTTAATGCTAGCGAATGGAAGAAAAAGGAATAGTGAATGATACCAAATGTGGTTTGAGATTACAATTAGTGGCAAATGTTTTAATCATGCCTTCTTAGTAATGGAGGGGTTGTTGTATGACTTAGTATTAGGTTCAGATTTCCTTCAGAAGTATCAAAGGATCATACCTTACCCAATGAGGAAATGTATTTTAGAAGACATACATGTCCTATTTACAACAGTGGCTCAAGATAATCACCCATTGGCAGTTGTGTTGTGCAAGTGATCGATGAAGAAATGATAAAACAAAAAGTTGGCATATCAATGATTAAGAATAAGGAGCATAGACAGCAGTTACAACATATATTACAAAGATACACAGTGGTATTTTCTGGTGTACCAGGGAAAATTAGAGGGTATACCCACTGAATTAGGCTTAGGGAGGAATCATACCAGCAAACAAAAACTTACCCTATCCCATTCCAATACAAAGAGAAAGTGGATAAACAAATAAAGCAGATGCTAAAATGGGATATTATCGAATGGGCTTTTTCACCATACAATAACCCATTGATTGTAATAAAAAAAAATGAAAATGTGCGTTTGTGTTTAGATGTGCGTCGACTAAATAATGTGACCATTATGGAATGTGATGTGCCACTGCCGATGCCCAAAATGTTTGTGCAGCTCACAGAGAAGACTGTATTCATGACCATGGACATGACAGTGAGTTATTGACAAATGGCATCGGACCACTGCGGCAGAAAATATATGGCATTTCGTTACAATGGCCAGACTCACATGTTCAAGAGGGTTCCATTCAGTTTAATTAACAGTGGAGCAGGCCTAATGAGATGTTTAAAGAATGTTTTATCTCCTCAAATACAGGAACACATGGTTTTTACATGGATGATATTGTGATCGTCTCAAAGGATATCGATGAGCATTTGCGCCATTTGGAAAGCTTCTTTCATGAATGTGCATGAGAAAATATAACTATCAACATGGAAAAGAGTTTTTTTGCAATTGAGGAAATTGAATTTTTGGGGCATGTTGTAAATAGTCAAGGTGTCAAACCCCATCATGCAAAACTAGAAGCTATAAAGAATTTTCCAGTTCCCACCAACCAAAAGCAGGTTTGAGCATTTCTAGGATTATGTAATTTCTATCACCACTTTTATCCGAGATTTGCTTATGACACCATGCAGCTAATCAAATCAATAAAGAAGAGCAGTAAAAATGGGAATGGAAAGAGAGGCATGAGCAAGGAATGTGTAAAGTAAAAGAGAATTTCCTGGAAACAGTTTTGTTATACCATCCAGATTTTAACCACCCCTTTTACATTCAAACAGATAGCAGTAGGCAAGGTTTGAGCATGGTATTATTTCAAATTGGGGATAAAAATGAGCAACAAGTGTTATAATTTATTAGTCGAATGTTGAAAGGGGCAGGAAAGCATTATACAACTACAGAACAGGAGACGTTAGCAATAGTGTGGGTGTACCAGAAATTCAAACAATTTTTGTTGGGATCAGAAGTGGTAATTATAACTGACCACAAATGTTTGCAATTTCTAAACAAGAGTTTTCTAAACAATGACAGATTGATAAGGAGGAGCCTGATTCTTCAACAGTTTCAGTATAGTGTCATTTATTACCCGGGATCACAGAATATTGTGGCTGATGTTTTAAGCCACCAACCTGTTCCCATGGCTGCTCAGAATCCAGATTTAGGAAACCAGACAATGATGATAATGATGACAACAGCAGGAAACACAGTGGAATCTCACTTCCAGAATTTAGTGTATTAGCAGGCTCAGGATGCTCAATATAAGAAATAAATAACATTATTACATCTAAGATGGCAGCCAGTAGGCACTATAAAAATGCAGAATCACAGATGGAATCCTTCAGATTAATATCAAAAGCCTTCACAGCCCATGGAAAGTCATAATACCTCACAAATTGAGAAAACAAATTATTACCCACATCCGTCAGTCAGTGGGACATTATGGTTTTTGGAAAGTAGAAAAAGCAATAAAACATCAATTTTATTGGCCAGGGATGTACTCACAGATCTTACATGTGTTGAAAACCTGTGAGATTTGTGCTCAGAGCAAGCCCCAAATCGATCGTATGCAGAAGAGCCAAAACTGATCCTCGCATCTAAACCAAATGAGTTGCTAGCTGTAGATCATTATGGCCCATTATTGATGTTTCAATGATTCCAGTATCTGTTTGTCATGTATGATGTGTTTTCAAAGTATGTGAAAGCATACCCAGTATAGACAGATAACTCTAGAGGAGGAATAAGGGCACTTCGGGAAAAACAGTTGTCAGAAGTTGGAAAATCTCAGGTAGTGATATCTGATCATGGCACAGCATTTACATCCAGAGAATGGGAGACATGGATAGCTAAACAAGAAATTCAACATAGTCTAACCTCTGTTAGAAATCTGCAGGCTAACCCTTGTGAAAGAATCATGCCGGAAAAAGGGTGACACTTTCAGACATGTATACCAACCAACCATCAGAACTGGGTAAATAAAACTGTAAATGTGATACAATATATTAACAACACAATGAATGAGTCAACGGGATTTATTCTAACTCGCTTGCATTATGGGAGAGCATGTCCTCAGTTATTTAAAATGAAAAAGCCAATGGAAGAGTAGAAGATAGATAAACTACAAGATCAAAAGATAGCATATGAACAATTAAGACAGGTGGCACTGCATCAGAAAAATAAAAAAATAAAACCAGCAATATCAATTCAGGCAAGGGGAGCAAGTATGGCTGAGAGACCCTACACCAAGTAATGCATCGTGAAAAAATTTAACAAGTTTTTCCCAATATATCAAGTACCACACACATTGAAAAAGGAATGTGAAAGAAATATTATCTTTTTGAAGATAGTAATGGCATAAAATGAGTATACAATGCTAGAAACTTAAAACCTTGCATACCACCTGACCCCAGAAAATTCGAAAATTTAAAAAATATATAAATATCTTGTTAGACTAAAAACATCACAGACTCGACCCTAGTTATATTATAAAGAAAAAAAAATTGTTAGTTAGTTAACAAATTAAATATTACAACAAATAAAGAGTAGGCTTGAACTCACCTGGCACAAATGTTTATCTCTGACCTAAAGCAACTGCATTTTTTTAACATTTTTTTTCTCACTAACTATTGGGAAATGAAGCAATGGATCCGGAAGTCCAATCCATGCTTCAAAGCCTTCTATAAAATTAACCAATATTGTAGACAAATTAATTTATAGTCCAGTATAAGCAGGACTTTGCATTAAAGCTAAAATTAATTCGTTCATTTTGATTACTTAACGATGTTTAAATTTGTATTTGCATTTAAATATTTTTTTTAAAATAAATTCTGTTAAGATTAAATTGCTATAAAAATTACTTGTAAAACCTATTAATCAAACATATATATATACATCAAGCATATATATATAATGATACTTAAATATATTCCAAACAACGGTAAACAATTTATAATACAATATAAATAAAACTCATAAAGAAATATTTTCGATTATATTCATAATCATTTTCAACTCAACTTTCAAAATGGAATCATCTATTACCAACCAGAAAAAACATGTCAATTTAAATATCCCACAATTCATTAATCCTAACATTTGCTGACTGTCTGTTTATTATCATATTTTTATACCTACTAATAAAAACTGCCTCTTTAATTTTGCTTTTTTCATTATCTCTCTCTTGGCCTAAAATTTTTATTTTATTTATATCAAAATTAAACTTAAAATTACAATTTCTATCATGATCATAAAAAACAGATTCAGTATATAACTTGACTTCATTACTGTTATCATTACATATCTGTATATTTTTCAAAACTCTTTTATATAACAATTTATGTTCTTTAATTTTTTTCTCCATATTACATCTATATTCCCCTACATATGATAAGTTACACCCACAAAAAATTCTATAATTTATATTACTCATGTTATTTTTTTCTAACTTATCTTTTGAATTATTAACCATTCTATTTAAATTACCTGATCCATAAAATGAAACACTATATATACCATTATAAACTTTTTTCATAAATTTTACTTGATTATTATTATAAAAAGGCAAAGAAATCCACTTCTTACTCTTAATTTCTTCATCACCAGTATTTCTATTAATTTTCTTACTAAATTGACAAACCACTTGATAAATTTCTTTTATATTATAACCTAAACTTAATAATTCACTTACATAATTTTCAACATTTTTCTTTTCATCACATGCATATTAACACAAAATATTATTTCTATACAAAAAAAAATCTAAAACCAGCCATCTTATAATTATGTGGCACATTAGATAAATAGGGAATATACCCTCTAGTTTCAATAGGTTTAATAAACAATTTATAGTCAATCATATTATTGTTCCTTGAAATTATCAAATCTAAATATTTAATACTGTTATTATATTCTTTCTCCATAGTCCAGATAAGACCTTTTAATTTATTATATTCATCAAAAATTTTATCAATCATTTCTGAAGAAGCACATATAAAAACATCATCCACATATCTCATTTATATCTTAATACTTCCCATAAATATAAATTTGTTTAAAATCTTCTCTTCATAATATGATAAAACAAAACTGCATAACTGTGCTATCATTGGTAATCCCATTGGTCAGCCTTTACTCATCTTATAAAATTTACCATTAAAGGATGCAACAATATTTTGTTCAATAAAATTTAAAGCCTTCATCAGAAAACATATTAATTGATAAATATATATATATATATATATATATATATATATCAATTATATATGTTTTCTATATATATATATATATATATATATATATAATATACAATTCAATATATATATATATCAAAATACAGTACAATTTATACAAAATATAATCTTTTAGAAGTACTTTTGACTATACTCTTTGTAGTCTTTATCAACTATATAATGTTATATAGTTGATAAAGACTACAAAGTGTATAGTCAAAAGTACTTCTAAAAGATTGTACTGTATTTTGATATATATATATTGATTTGTATATTACATATATTGTGAAACGAATACAGATATCAAACTTTATTTATTATATATATATATATATATATATATATATATATATATATATATATATATATATATATATATATATATATATATATATATATATATATATATATATATATTTGAGTTAATGCAAAATTCTGTTGAAATAAAATGTTATTTGAAATAATAATATATTTTTCTTTTTAAATTTTGTTAAAATATTATGGCATATGATTTTATTTTGAGATACGCCTGCTTGCATTTTTTAAAGGTATGTATGTTTTAATTAGTTATCCCATTCAACACAAATTAAGGATGGCCTTTTTTAATTAATAGAAATTCAAAAGTTTAAATAAAGAAATCTAGAATAAGAAATTTAAAGTTATTTTTAGAAAAAGTTACCTTGAAACAAAGGAGTGTGGGGACTTATCAAGATCTAAAATCATATGCAAAACAATAGAAGGGTAGCTGACAGAAAGGAATAAAAAGGAGAAGAGAACAAAAGACTGGGTGTAGGTTATTATGTGATTGGTTAGTTGGTTATTAATTGATGTTACTATGATCAGCTCTCTGTGCTTTTAGTGATTCGTGTGGATTACTGTGTCTAGATTAGTGAGATTTTACTTTTAAAAATCTCTCTGGTCTCTTATGCTTATTCATACAGATCCTGGACTGTGATATTCTGAGAATTTGTTGCTAAATGCAGAAAATATTGTGCCTGAATTAGGCAGATTTTGCCGTTCAACTCGTTCAAATTCTGCTCCTAAATTTATTCAACTTTTGTTCTCATAATCACTGTTATAAGTTCAAACATGCAACAGGTTAAAAAGTATATTAATTTGATGGATGTGATCATGTTTGGCAGTTAGGCAAACAGCTTTGCCTGTCAACGGAGTCCTAAAACCATCAAAATGCTGTAGTATCCAACCTATAGAAACCTGAACTCTGTGCCATGTCTGTGTGACCTTTCATTAAAAATGCTGCATATTTCCATTTCTTTGTCTGGACAAATATCTCTCTATTGATGTATCAAGCCACAAACGTCGAGGGAACTGGACCAAAGAACCAGGATGGTAACCGTATCTCTCCTCATGAACTATTTATACTTTACCTTTTGATAAATACCTTTCTTAATTGTTATATATATATATATATATATATATATATATATATATATATAAACAGTTATTTATTATATATATATATATATATATATATATATATATAATGTAACTGTTTTTTGGATTATACTAATATTAGAGGTTTGCAATATTTTTAAAAAAGTAAGCTTTCTAAAAACATATTTTAAAGAAAGAAAGACAAGCATTAAATAATATAAAATTGGACAAATCAATTGTTGTACTTCCAGTGGATAAAGGTAATGCTACTGTCATTATGGATCGTGACATGTACCATAATACAATTTTAGATCTGCTTAATGATAAAACTTAAAAACCATCAAAAAGAGATCACACTACATATTTGGAAAAAAACAACAAAAAGTCATTATTAATAAATCCCCTATTGAAACAGAGATAAAAAAATAATCTCTAGTGAAAAATCATGTGTCTGCCCAAAATTGTATGGACTCCCAACAATTCACAAACAAGTTATCCCCCTTCATCCAATAGTAAGTGCAATAGGATCTCCAACTCATATTTTAGCTTGACATTTATTTTATTTCATTAAACCGACAATCCCATCTCTTAAATCATATATTAAAAACTCTTTTCACTTTATTTTGTGTTTTAAAAAAATTTTAAATTAATGCTAATGACATTATGGTCAGTTTTGATGTCCTGTCTTTGTTTACAAACATTCCAATTGATGAAGCTTTAAATGTAATCTTGCAATGCTGCAATTTACCAAACCATATTATTGCTTTGATTAAACATTGTCTCTGGAGCACATATTTTGTATACAATAGACAACATTACAGACAAGATTTTGGTACTCATATGGGCTCACCTATCTCAGGAGTAATAGCTGATTTATTCATGAAAAGTATAGAAACGAATGCTTTAAAATCATCATCTTAAAAAACTCTCATTGGGCTCAGATACATAGATGACACTTTTGTCATATGGCGACATAGGAAAAATAAATTGGATGATTTTTTCTTACATTTAAATAATATGCATCCTCATATTAAATTTACAATGGAGACGGTCTGGTGAAAAACTCCCTTTTCTCAAAGTTCTAATCACCAGAACACCAAATAGTTTATCTTTTTCGATTTACAGAAAGAATACACACACAGACAGAAATTTACATCTACATTCTCATCATCACCCAACTCAGATAGTTTCTGTAGCCAAAACTCTTTTAAATAAATAAATTAACATATCAGATAAGTCACATCTGAAAGAAGAAATAAATCATATTAATAGTGTTTTATTAGCAAATAGTTATAATTATAAATTTATTAAATGAGCCTTATTTCAAGCCCAAAATGGACAAAATAGGAAACAAAAAGATGATAAATCAGTTATTAGGATTTGTGTTCTATATGTAAAAGGAAATACAAACAGTATTGGAAGTATATTAAAATGCTATAAGATAAATACAGCGTTCTCTACTCATCAAAACATCAGCAATATAATAACCAAGCCTAAGAATGCAATCCCTCTTGACTCTCATGGTGTTTATCAAATCTCATGTGAAAATAGTAAAGCTTTTTATGTAGGTATGAGTATTCATCATATCAATGTCAGAAAAGATGAACGTGGTAATGCAGTTAAACAACACTCATCATCATCAGCATTCTCAATCCATACTAATGATTCAGTTCACAAAATTGATTTTTCTAGTACCGGATCATATCCAGATGTGATAATCTCTACCAGTGCAAAATCAGAGAAGCCATTGAGATACTTAAAAGGCAAGATTGTGTCAACAAGCGAGATGATACATCCAAACTTTCTCCTATTTGGAAATTTTTTTTAAAAAAACATTCTTAATTTAACATTTTTGCTATTGGTGGAACTTCAGTGATTGTAGCGCCCTACAATCACCCAGTATATGACTTGTGTGATCAAGTCAAAATGTTGGTAGATAAATATTGAAATTTCTAACAAGGTTGAATTCACAAAATATGTCATTTATATATGCAACCCATGAAAATCTTCATATCAACATATATATATATATATATATATATATATATATATATATATATATATATATATATATATATATATATATATATATATATATATATATATATATATATATATTGAAACATAAACCTACCAGCCCACTTTTCATATCACCATTAATCTAATGATCTGCCTGACTGAACTAGCTTCAAACCTATTTTAAGTGTCAAAATGTTATATAAAGGTTGAGCAGTAATATTTGCTATCATGACTGTCTGAATGGCATCATCCATTTACCTATGAAAGTAGGCTATAATTAGACAGGTTGATAAAATTATAGCATATAAATCCTCATAATTATTATAATATACTTTGTTCATTTATCAGTCAGTTTGTAATTATATTTGCTATTATATTTGTATATGGATGGATAATTTAAATCATGGAATAATGGCATAATGATTTGTACATATATTTTAAGATCAAATAAAAAAAAAAATAGTTTAAAAAGTTTTCTTTAAAATATGTTTATGGGTTTTCTGATTTAATGTTTTATAGAGGTAACTGAAACTATTTTTTTTAATCGGTCCAATTTGTTTCTTTTGTCAAAACAAACAAAGTAGGGAAAGAAAATATCTTAAAAAGTTTTTTATGTCAACTTAAAAATAAAAGTCATTGGTTTATAAATAAAAATGTGATTTCTGTTGGTAAACAGAAAATCAATTAGTGACTGCACCTGCTTTGGGTAAAAGTAAAAACTAGTTTATTGATTGAATTTGTTTGCAACAAAAGATTTTACCATTAAATCAGAAGACCATTACTATCTTGTGAGCCTTAAAAATTTATAACAAAAAAAATGGATTTACTTAATGAAATTGGAATAAAAATTATATAATTTATATATTGTATAATTTATATATTGTGTAATTTATAATTTATTTATTTAATTAAAAAATTATAACATCTAAAAAAGGGTTTCATGAATGAAATCGGAATCAAAATTATACAATTTTTATATTTAATTAAATTTTTTTTAGTACATGAAATAATAACACCTAGGTGATATTATCAGTAGAAGAAAATCAGATTGTATGCATTTGTTTTAATTAAAAGTCAATTGGGCCTGAGGCAAATGAAATTACAAAAGGTGTTAAGGCTAGGTAGGCGGAAATATATATATAAATATGCTATATTTAAAGTGGGAAGAACATTTTTGTTTGAAGAGCTGTTAGTATCAGAAGCTAAAAATTGTTAATTTCATTATTCCATGCTAGAAAGGCAAGAATTTGCTGTTTTTCACCATAATGGAATGTCGAAGTTTGACCCACCCAAGGCTGAAGCAATAACCAATGTTGCCCTAACAAGCTTATTATAACAAATAAAAAATGCCATAAGCTGCTAAAAAGAATTCACCTTCATTCCAACTCAAGTACCCCAGTCCACATATAGGAATACCATCTTAAATCATCTCTCAACTAAATAGAAGATGCCATAAGCTGCTAAAAGTACTCACCTTCATTCCAGCATAAGTATCTCCAGTCCAGCTATATGAGAACCATTTTAATATCAATTAAAATCACAGAACTCTGTCAAAATCCAAAATTATCATTATTTCTTTGAAATACAGGTTAGCTAACTATATTAATATAAACTCTGTATTAATTTTTTTGTAAATAATATTTAAATATTTTTGTTAATTTTTTTTATTAACTTAATGTTTTTCTATATAACTTACTAACTGCATTTATATTTATTTTTCTTTTGCTTATTTTAATTATTATTCATTATGCTTATGTTTTAAAACAGTGTGCATTTAGTTACAAAATATGTTTTTTTAAGCCATTATTTAAAATCTTTGTATTATTATTTATTATAGCGTCATTTTTGATGCTGTTTTGAAACCTTATTTTATAAATAATGGTGCCCATTTTATGCTCATTGTTATTTTGTCATATATATAAACAAAAGAAGACTTATAAATCCAATAAATAATATTATATTTCAAACAGATTACTGGTTTTCATCAGAAAGTAAAAAAATACACAGTAAAATGGCGAAAATCAAAAATTACAAATTTGATAAAAAATTAAAAATGTAATAAAAAAAAAACCCTGGTTGGTCACAAAATCTAACACAGAATATCTACTCAATCAATGACAAAATTTAAACAAAAAAAGAAAAAAAACTACATTTCCTCCTAATCAAGCTGAAATTCTATTTAAATTGAAATAAATAAATAAATAAATAATTCAAAATTAAAATATACAAATATGCATACATACAAAAATTAGACTATGCTCACATACAAAAAATAGCTGTGCTCACATTCATATTTATTAAAAACTAAAATACTTATACATTTTAATCAAAAATTATAGTTAGTGCAAAGTACAATAATTTATAATAATTAATTATTTATCTATATACCAATTAAACACAGATATTAAATATCCATATAACCAATCTTTACATAAAAAAATCTCATATAAGAAAATTTTCACATAAAAAACAGGTAACCCAGAGATGTAATAGTTTCAGTGTTTAAATTCAATCTATGTGTTTCTGAGGACTTGAATTTAAAAATAAAAAACTATCATTTTGTTTCCTCTCCCTTGTAAAAGAAAAACCTTTCTGAAGAATTATTATTAAATCATCAATTGAATGATTCAGTAAGTTAAAATGTTTTGAAACCAGTCTATCTTTATTCTTATGCAAAATGTCAAATCTATGATTAGTCATTCTGACATGTAAACTATTTGCTGACTCACATATATACTGGTTTAAACATCTACTACACTCTATAAAATATATCAAATTAACACTTTTACATGTAACATAATTAGGAATATACCATTTAAAATTATGATTCTTAGTACTATAGACCACTTTGGTCACAACAATATGTTTACATGTAAAACATATTTTATCTTCACATGGAGAACATCCTTTTTCCTGTACAGAATCACTAATACAATTTGTTTTGACAAGTATATCTCTAAGTGATCTATGTTTTCAATATACAACCTTAGGTGGATCAGAAAAAATAGATTTTAAATAATCTGTGGAGTGTAATATGTTAAAATGTTTCACCAATATCCGGTTAATATTAGGTAAATCGCTATTAAAAGGAAGAACCAATGGTGGAACATCTAATTGCTTTTTTACTCTTTTTAGATAAAAGAAGTTTCTTTCTATCAATTAAAGATCTCCTTACTGCATTATCCAACAATGTCTTAGGATACCTCATACTGACCAATCTATTATATAAAATACTATTATTTTCTTGAAGAAATTTCTCATCATTATAAATCCTCTTCATTCTTAAAAATTGACTATAAAGAATATTAACCTTTAAATGTTTAGGATGGTTACTATAAAAATGTAGATAGTGGTTATTATCAGTTGATTTCCTATATACAGTAATAGTAAGAACTCTATTAGTGTAAATAACTTCAACATCAAGAAAACGAGCAATTGATTTTGAAAAATTCATTGTAAAATTAATATTTTTTATTAAAATTAATTAAATAACTTAAACAATTATGAAGTTCAACTTCATTATGTGGCCATATCATGAAAATGTCATCTATATATCTAAGTCAAGTATGAGGTTTTAGCCTAGCATTATCAAGTATATAGAATTCTAGTTTTGACATAAAAATATTCACATAACTTGGTGCCATCTTTGTACCTATTGCAGTACCTTGTTTCTGTAAATAGTATCTAGAATCAAAAGTAAAAAAAAAAACATTTCTTAAACTAAATATATTAATTCAACTATAGTAGTAATAAGACCATGATCATACTTTCTATATTGTAAAGCACATTTAATAGCCTCAACTCCATGATCATGAGGTATATTTGTGTATAGTGATACAATATCCAAAGTAACCAAAAAAATCATCTGATAATTCAGATTTAATATTTTCTAAAACACAAAGAAAATGAGTAGTATCTTTAACATAAGAATTAAATGATGGTGGAATAAATTTAATAACATTATTAACAAATGCTGAAATATTTTCTGTAGGACTACCAATATTAGCTACAATAGGTATATTCACATCAGTAGCATATAAGTATTTTTCATGCTACAGAAGAGTTGGCTCTTTTGATCAAGCTCATAAACTAGTGTTCATATAATGTATAATATTTAATTTATAATATACTTTGGCTTGGCGGATGTGAAATTTATTAATATTTTATCATTTTGCTGTTTTGATCTATATTAAGATGAAGCCATGGAAAATCTAGCCCATCTTCCTCTTATAGGGTAGTGCAATAGTAAAACCTGAGATAAGAACTAGGTTAGCATGTAAGCCCCCCACCTCTTATGAACCAAATAAAGGTTCTCATTTAGCATCATGATGATCGATCATTGGGACTAATGTCGCTTAATCAGTAAATAAAAATGCCTACATGTGTTTTCTTACGCTAAATAATGGGTTATATCAAGATATATATATGAATTGTCAATATATATATATATATATATATATATATTACTAATTCATCATATATCAGTATATGTTTCGTTATTAAATCAATCCAATTCATTAATTGATCATAGCTATTCATTAGTAAAGCCCCCTTATTAATTAAATATATTAGATTTTATCATGGTAACATCTCTAGTATTTAAATTGGTTATATATATATATATATATATATATATATATATATATATATATATATATATATATATATATATATATATATATATATATATATATATATATATATATATATATATTTAAGTCCATAAATCTCATTGTCTTCTTTATTCTGCTAGTGGGTCAAACTTAAGAATTAAATTGTATGTGCCATCATTTATATGTTGTTCATTAGGTGTTTGAGCTGGGGTTTGTGGAGTGGTTTTGAATTCAGATCAGTCTCTGACCTAAATCTTGCACTTGACTGGGTTTAAC
The DNA here is from genome assembly GCA_028023455.1 of Epiperipatus broadwayi. NCBI lineage: Eukaryota > Metazoa > Onychophora > Udeonychophora > Euonychophora > Peripatidae > Epiperipatus > Epiperipatus broadwayi. The sequence goes on along the minus strand of JAQFVV010000284.1, from coordinate 110,357 downwards.
ATACATTTTATGAGTTCCAGATCATGTTAGATGGTTAAACATGTTTTGACTGGTACAATATATATATAATATATATATATATATAGTAAATCATTATTTAAAATTATAAATATTAATAAATAGCACAGACTATATATTTCACAATCTATATTGAAATGTGTCATCTATAAAATAAATTACCATTTATTACATCTGTATTATTTTTGAACATTACATTTAAAATGTTTTGAAAATATTACTTGCATATAGCTTTTATAACTACACACATTGCGATTGATCTAATATTTAAGAATTGACAATTTATAAATAATATCAACATAATGTTTAAGTGAAAAACAATTTATTATAAATAAATCATATTTAATAAAAATTTTAAGTTGTTTTGTAATTTAAACTTGTTTGCTAATATAAAATGTTAACATTATCCAAATTTACACTAAAACGCATGGTCCTTCTTTTATAATGGTGCTTTATTTGAAATATAGAAGACAGAATCTAAATAAAAATGTAAAAAAATCATAACTTTTGCAGCTACTGATGAGTATAAGTTAATCCTATTTATGATAAATCAAAACATGAAGAAATAGATTATTCATTTGATTCTTGGTTAATCAATTCTTGGGATAAAAACTATTTATTTACGATCATTTTGAGAATTTAAAATCCTTTTTTTTTTTATTTCAGCTGCAAATGATCATAGTCACATGATTAAAATAATTTTTTTGATAAGAAATTATTCTTGACCATTTGCCACTAGAACAATAAATAAATAGAAAGACAGTTTGGAAATTATTTAAAACTGTCAGTTCTTTAAAATTAATATTTTTAAATTAAACATTTGCATTTTTTATATTATCATTTAACAAAATTAGTTTTTATTTATTAAAGAATATATATATATAATATTTTTCGAATAGTAGTAGTAGTGGTAGTAGTAGTAGTAGTAGTAGTAGTAGTAGTAGTAGTAGTAGTAGTAGTAGTAGTAGTAGTAGTAGTAGTAGTAGTAGTAGTAGTAGTAGTAATAGTAATAATAATAATAATAATAATAATAATAATAACAACAACAACAACAACAACAACTCATCAATAATTTGAAAATTAATGATATCAAGCTTCACCTCTAAATTAATAAAATCATCTATGCATTTAGTTAATTTATACAGCAAATGAAATATATTCTCCAAAATATACTGTTATATATATATATATATATATATATATATATATATACAGTATATGGTTGGATATCTATATATATATATATATATATATATATAGATTCCAACCAGTCACCACCTAAACATTCACAGTAAATATAGTAATCAATATTTCTCACTGCTGTCAAGGCAACCATTTCAACTTTTTAATAGCAAGAATAGAAATTCATTCTTACTAATGGTCCATTGAATATATATGGACACTTAAAGATTGCAACTTGACTACAGAATATGAAATATTGTTACAATGAAGTTTAAATAAACCTCTTTAAACATGAATAAACATATCAATATAATGCCGACTAATACATAATCATCTATAACATTATATATATATATATATATATAACTATTTGTCTATACATTACCTTGTAGCTCCGTGCCCCATAATATTTCTGCAATATCTCTTTTTTCTGTTAAATTCAATGAACGAGCATACTCTTCACTTTCTAAATATAAACGTATACAGTCCATAACCATCACTGTTTTAAAAGCAGTTTTTTCCTAAAACATATTTAATAACATTTTTTTTCCATTCATGTATTGTATTTAATAAAGTATTATATGCAAGATTACTGTCATAGTCATTAATATATCTTCAAATTTAAAAAAAAAAATTCCAAATCCAAATATATATTGAGCCAGAAACTACAATTTATAAAATTATTGGAAAATATTAAGAACAAAATAATAATTAAATAAAATTGTTAGCAAGATCAATCTGTCAGCTTCTTTATGAAATAAACTCATGAAAATTTATTGTAAACATAAAGACACAGTTCTTATATAAATGTTAGGGCATTAACATTTACCTCAACTGTAAATATTCAGAATAATTGTACAGTAAATAAAAGTTCACGCAATATTGTACCAAAGCTAAAACACTCAGACCAGAAGTTTCCTATATTCATTTATTAAAAATATATATTACAACAAATAATAAATTTATTGTTCGAACAAAAAAATAATAATAATTCATTATTTTATTTTTAAATATATAATATGTAAGTGAAATATCTATAAAATTTTCTTTATTATCATTTATGATAAAGTCACCATCTGATTACTATGAAAGATTGCTCACATTTGTTGTGTCTTATTTAATGATAGGTATATAAAGATCATTTACAAATGTGTTTCATTATGTTTAAACATATTTCAACTTCACACAACATTTAAAACCATAAGGTGCTTAAATTAATATCACATCCTACAAACATAATATTTTAGCATTATCAATATGGCATTGACTGGGAAAACACTGCTAGGACTTGACCCCCTAATAATAGTCCATTAACGTGAGTTTAAATTGAGAAAAGGTGAAATTGAAGGCAAGAACTCTATCTTTAATTTTTAATTGAAGATGAAAAAATTTAAGTTGTCTGACACAAATGAAGAAGTTTCCAACATCATTGTGAAAACCAAAATGGAGGAAAACATTTTAGAGTAAATACAAGATAAAAAAGCAAAAGCTGCCTCAAAGAATAAAAAAAATGCTGAAACTACTTTCAGATGTAAAGAAAGTAGAGAAACAAAAAATATTCAAAAGAAATTAAACCATTCTATGTTCAAAATTAGTGAGAAAGAGGAAAAAGCAATGACATAAACATTATAGAAAGCCCTGAAATATTAGAAGTAAAGAAAAACACTATATACACTCTAAATTGACTACAGTTACATAAAAATGAAGGGAAAAACTTGGGAATGGATAATATGAAGAAAAAAAAACATATCCATTAGCAACAATCAGCAAACAAAAAAAGAACAAACTTTTCATTCCAAAAACCTAAGTTATGCAAATGTGTTAAAATATAATCAAAATAAAGATATAGCAAAAATTAATGTTACACAAGAAGCCTACAGCAATATAATGGACTTAATGGAGGAAGAAGATGAAAACCTCATGGTTTCACAAGAAGGAGGAGAAAATATAACAAAATGGGACAGAATACCATTGACCTGCAGATCTTTAACAGAATAAATGATGAATTTAATGCATCAATCCCAATTCAATTATACAGATCTTTCCGAAATTATGATAATGATAAAACATTGATTTTAGCAATGACAAATGAGTAATGTCAGTTATTCAAGTTCCAAATAAAAGACTTTTATGAGATGCTGAAAACCAAGAAATTATGGGGGACAGAATACATGGTTTTTAATCATCCAAACAGTAGATACCTAATTATCAAATTCCATAACTATGTGCAAAAAGATATTTTTAGGAAAAATATACTATTGCTAAATGAAAAAAATCATATGCAAAATAAACATTAACAGACTGATGGTTTTGGTAGGAATAGTAAAAAACTGTTATATTAACTTTAAAGAAAGTGATCTACAAAGGATACTAAACAATTTTGCCAATGTTTTGCATTTCAGTTAACTCCAGGAAAAAAGAACAGAAATGCTGGTACTTACAATCATGGTAACGTTTAATTTTGCACTAATGAAAGATACATTCCTGCTGAACATTCCCATGTTACATGCATTAGATAGCTCACCATTGGTGATCTCATTTTGTGGAGTACCACCACAGTGTTTATTTTTGTAAAAAAAGAATGTACCTGGTCTGAGATTGTCCTGACAGGATTGGTAATGAATGTAAAGCAAAAAATAATAAATTTCATCAATATAATACTCAGGAAATGAAAGCAGCTAGCTCAGTTAGACTGATAGAAGCAAAAAGAGTGGAAAAAAATGAACTAACAAAAAAATGAAATTAAAAACCGGACAAGAAATACAAAATAATCAAATCATAGAACAAGATACAAAAGTCAGAGTGGGGAAATAAAGGAGCCCATGGCAAATCTGCAAGGCATGTCTTCAAGTGTCACAATAATGAAATTTATCAAATAGAAACCTAAAAATTATCAAAACTGATCTAGAGAAATGAGGTGACTAGGTCTTGGATGAAAGTCAAGAAAACGACCACCTTGGTTCATTTGATTCTGCAATCTCAGATGAAGGAAAGAAGAAAGAGAAAAAAGGAAGACAACAGGAGGAAAACACAAAAAGCTGAGCACAATTAACAAGATCACCAAATACAACACTTTTCTAGTATACAAGAGAGGGTTCACTAATGTTGACCCCATATGCCAAATTTGCAAAAGGGACTTTACATATGTCAAGGGCTGAGTATCCATAGAAATGTAATAAATGCTTATATGAAAACAAATAAACACATCATTACATCCCTCAAAGACTGCATTAAAAGGGAATATATCCACTTGTAAGAATCTTAACATTTCTCAACTTCTCCATTTTGAAAATTAGATGTAAACTAAATCTCAGATAATTGCAAAATAACACTAAACAACTACTAATAAATTTTATTAAGGAAATCAAAAGAGGGACAAATCAATAGTGCCAACAGAAATATTTATGACCACATGGGAATTGTTTGATTTACCAAATACCAGTTAACCTATTTTGTAATATCATCTTGGATTGACTGAAGATATAGATATAAAAAGTAATAATATAGTGTACCATCGACAAATAGATGTTACAAATATATTGACATTTTGAGAATATTTAATAGCTGAAAAAAAAAGTACATTTAAAGATCTTTTAAATTATCGCAGTTTGAGTTTTTTTTAGTTGTGTTTTTTTTTTAAATGTTCAATGAGAGTTGATTCTCTTGTTTCGAATTATTTATCTGTAATTTAATAAAAGTTGAAATTGGAAAGAATAAAAAAAGGCATGCAGATTACTAATCCAGATAAGCAAAAGTAATTCCAAAAGCACAAAGATTATAAACAGAAAAATCATTCTAAATCTAATTAAAGATGGCAGAAATGATTTACTAAAAAAAAAAAACTTTGTTACAGAAATTTAAAAATAAAGGTATAAGATAATAAATCTAAGCATCATGATAATAATAACATGCACAGAAGTTTCAAAACTGGATTGAGGTATAAAAAGAAGAGAACAACATCGACCTAGGTATCTTCATTTATCTTCAGGTTACTTGGCTTAGTGCTGGAGGTTTCCATGAGCATAATCTGTGGCAGTAATATACTTCTGCACAGATGAGGCCATCATGCAAGAATAGAAATGAAACCTCATGAACACCGTAACAAAGAGGTTACCACGACCAAGTTTCTAGCTCTAGATATAGCACAAGCTGATAATTAAAGATGCCCACAGGAGAAACCAATTATAATTTCTATGAGCTTGGGATCCCATAAATCTATACAAACTTAACAGTAAGCTAAGCTATTCATAACCCAATAGTAACTAAATTAAGTTTGCAAACAATTCTTAATATAAGTTTATAATATAATCTTGATAGAGACATTAAATTTTTTTATTCAAGAGGCTTTTGTTTACCAAAGATATCTAAGTGTAATATGAGCTATTTGAATTAATTGATTCATGTATGGATTAGCGTGTGCTCTCCAATTTAACTAATTTATCTTTAAAATGTTTTAATTTGTTAGAATAAAAGATTTATTTCTAATATCAACTTTTCATGGTGCATTATTAATGTTAGTTATCAAATTTATTAATGTTAGTTTATTAGGATTTGAGTGTAATTTATCTTTGCCAGTATTTGTTGACTAAGCTCCAGGAAGAATATCATAAAAAATAACCTTATCTATGGTAAACTATGACCCAATTTTCTTTTAAAATCTTTTTTTATTTATTTACGATGAGCGATGCAATGAATTTCAGCAAATTCTTACATAAATCTTGGCACTCTTATAAAAATAAATAAAAAGCTTATTCTGCTGTTAGTGTAAGTCAAAATAATTGCTAGGTCAGTTAATCAGAAAATATAGCTATGTTTTATAGAAATATAAATAAAATATTTGCATTTTCTGTATTCATAGCTTGATTAACTTTCACTAAATTTACAATGAGTAAAAGATGACCTACCAGAATCTAGTAAAACAGGAAAAACATTATAATAGAAATCAGATCTTATCTTGTAAACATTTATAACCACGGAGTAAAATGTAAAACTTTAGATTAATAAAAGTAATATTTTAATAAAAAAAATGCTTTAATTTGATATTGGATAGGTGTATTTCTCAATACCATTCAAGGAATCTGTCTCTTTTGTAAAACAAAATAGTATTCATTTCAATTACCTTTTCTTTTTTTTTTTTTACTAAAAGCAGTATTACATAATGGTGGTAGTTGGAATGGCTGTAAAATGTTTTGTCTCTTTCATATTTCAGCTTTTTATTATTTGTTGTTAAAACAAATCTTATAAAAGTTCTTGTAACTAATAACTATAATAATAAAAATAAATTTATTTTATTATAATAACCAATATTTAAAAAAAAAAAAAACATCAATAGAGTCCAGTTACATAAAAAAATTCTGTTACTTCTTAATTTTTGTGATTTTGTGTCTATATTTTTTATACAAACTTTTTAATAAGTGTTTATAATTAAAAAAAATTCAAATAATAATTATGTGAAATAAATGATCTTAGTTTCATACGTAGAAATCGCTAATAGTTTTAATATTTATAAACCATTGTAGGTTAGTTTTCATAATTTTTTATGAAAGACTTATGGATGTTTTGCAGAATACCAGTTTTCCACAGAATGTAGCTTAAGAAATGTTATTTCAGAAGGAGCTGAAATTGTTTAAAAATCATCGCCTGTTATAAGATATGCATTTATCATTACTATTCAGGTAATAAATAGCAGGTTATGGAATGGAAACATCCTCATTTATAGACAAACAAAAATTTCAAACATCAATCTTTAGTTGAAAAATTAATTTGCATCATTTTCTGAGTTACCGAAAAACTGAAAGCTACATTTTTAATAAGATATATAGCGCAGCAATCCAAGAGCACTGGGTGGTTATATAACAATGATTGTCATTATTTATTGAAACATTCGTTTTGAGCCATTGACACATCAACCTTACTGTACTGATCTTGTCTAATTGAATTATAATCTATTTGATTATCTAACAGATGATTGACAAGATGAAGATTAAGATCTTATGAAAAAGTAAAGTGTGTGATTCATTCATGGCTTCCATCTCATCCTAAAATATTTCTTTTAATAAATGAATATAAAAGTAATTTGATATGTGGACAAATATACTGAAAGTTGTAGATTATAACGAAAAATTAAAATGTTGAATAAAATAAATTTTATGATCAGAGTGCAGATAGGTTTTAACCATTCTACTATATTTAGATATAACGGTAATTGTTTTTATAATAGTTTTAATTAACAACATTTTATATATATATATATATTGTAACAGACCGTAAATAATATCAACCATCCTTTAAGAATGAATTATATATTTAGGTTATATACTCATCCACACCTCTAAAGATCTGATAGATACTGACAGCCAAAAGAATGATTAGCATTTCACAATTTTGAGATAGAAAAAAAAATTCAATCGCTGCTCTTAAAGTATACAACGTTTCATGAACACTCAGATGATCATCACATTTTAGTCTCTCTAAGCTACTACAACCCATAATAGTTTTCTGCAAACACTATTGCACTGCCCTGCTTACATCCAAGATTTAGGGGCTATTATTATAAAATATTGCCTTGCTCATCTTTGGGAGTCTTAGAGGCAAATATTATACATATATCAAAAAAAATTATACCGTACTCTCTCTGGAGTCTTAAAGATAAAATCATGGCAGGACTACTGTTAACTGTTTCATGATAAATAGTAACTAACATGATAATTTGGGTTGGGGCAGTGAATGAGATCAATCAGACACAAGTGACATGAATACATCACATCCTCAAGACAATAACAAAAATTCCCCCTCCCAACATCAATACTTGCAACAGAACCAACTAAACTTCAACAATCAAATATCCAATCCAACCCTAAAAATTATAGATTTTCTACAACAAAATATGTAATGGACTATAAAACCCTTTAGGATGGTTCACCCAGAACCTTCTCTACTTACAGGTCCTATTACTACTCAGGGTTCTAACTCAATGTAGACATTTGCCTTTAACTCTGCTCAGGGATGGATTTAAATAGGATGGCAATAATATGACCTCTATATAGATCCTTAATGGCTATTCCTAATAATATATTTAAAAAAATCTGTATACATGTATAATAGCTATTCTGGTGAGTAAAGTATGAATGATGCTTAATAATCTAGAGACCAGAGAAACAAAAATTTTAACTTCAAACAAAAATATTTATTTATGAAATTGGGGTTAAATTTATAATATTTATGAATTAATAAAATATATACATGGATATAATAAAATATTGATTTATCTTTACTACAATAAGACTAGCTATGATTCAAATATTAACATATCAATGGAAATAAAAATTATAAAATTATAGTGTATAATGCACAATAAAGTATCAATTATTTTAAAATATGAAATTATATTACTATACGTACAATTATCATTTTGTTTATGTTCTTTAAATTTATCTCAAGGTTACGTCCATGAATTGCTAATTTGTGTATTGTGGATATAGTTCATTCATAAGGCTGTTAATCATTTAAACAAAAAAAATGTTATATGTATTTACTTATTAATTAGTTTGATTTTAATATATTAATTGTCTAATAAATGTAAATATTTAAAATCTTACCTTTTGTCTTTTAAGTCATTGTCCAGTTTAATTTAAGTATTCGATTACAATAATATATTTTATTTACAAACATATATAATATATTTATGTATACCTTGAGTTGTGTATTTGTATTTTTCTCTCTCTATAAAAATCTAAACAAATGGGTTCTTTAAAAAAATGTTTGCTACAAATAAATAAAAGGGTGAGAAAAAATTCATAACTCAACTCTCAATATACATTTAAAAAAAATATTTAAAGCATAAAATTAAATGAAATTTCGGAATTCCTTAAAATAATAACAAGTTAAATTTTCAAGAGCAGCTTACATATTCCCAGCAGATAATGTCTTTCTTTTATTCACATATATTAAATCATGTTATACATTCCAAGCATTAACAATTCCCACGACAAAATCGAATTCCTGGGCATTTGATTTTATAGCCATCAATTCCATCCCAGATCATTCCACATTGATTTAAACATTAAATATACCAATGAATATTATCCTCCATCACATGCCAATGACACCAAAGGGATAAAAAGATCCCCTGACTTTTAATTAGCAAAATCGCATTGTTAGATATTATTTACATATGTATAAATTGTTAAATATACATCTTTTTCCAAGCCTTCCATTATATATAAAACAAACACTATTTCTATGCAGTTTATATATATATGAGATGCATGATAAAGATTTTACTTTAAAAGTAATTAAAAATTAGTGTTACTAAAGTTCTATTTCATCATTAGCTAAGTTTATCTTTTACAAGAAACATTTTATAGTAATTATATTTTTGACAACCATAAATAACTATGAAGCTCTTAGCATTTATTTGAACAAATGAAAGTTCATCAATTAAACAATGACTTTTTTCCTTTTTTAAAATATTTTACACTAGTAAATAATAAAATTCCAAATATTAAACAGTTTATTTTTAATAACAAAAGGAAATCATAATAACTAATATAATAACAATTAAAATATTCTTATTCTACAACTTTAATTTCATGCCTCCATTCGAACAAAAAAAAACAAAAACCAACAACTAAAAATTCCTGTTGCTTAGTTTTTTTTCATGTTCCAAAATCAACAAAGGTTTACTCTTTTTTCTCTCTTTTAAACAAAAGAAACTTGATTACTAAAATTTAAAGTCAAATATTTTTTTTATTATTTTTGTCATGTCATGGTTTAAAATCTACATTCATATACAAATGTGTATATGTATATATTTTATTTTACATTTTAATAAAAAATAAATTTGTTCATTCCTTCATGAATATATGATTATGTTTGTATATATATGTGTGTGTGTCTCCAAATATCTAAAAATTATGTTTTAAAAGTTGGCTGTCTATTTAATCTTTATATATTTTATTCCAAAACATCAGTTACTTATTATTATTTTTTATAAGGATTGGGAATCACCTTACATTTCCCCTATCCTTAGAAGGTTAAAATTTAGACCATTGTCAAAATTTTAGCACATAAACAAAGGTTTGGATGGTTATCGTGTTGGATAATTTTATTCTTTTCAAATAGGGAGAGTTCTAATGCTGACATACTTATTTTAATTTACTCATCAATATACATTTGCTTTTTTATATTACACATTTTGTTAGATCCCTATCCTTATCTCTTCCATCTTAACATTGAATTATTGTCATCATTAACGTTGTTCCTACTATCTTTACTAGAATTACTGACTATATGATGGTTGAATACTCTGAATTTGACTGGTTAAGTGTCTCTGTTCCAGAAGGCACATATTTGAGTTTGTCAGCCTATGTCCTGCTCCCTGGGAGTCTTATTGGATTTTTATAAGAGCTGAACAAAATATGGGATACCCACATTGTATGAGTCAATTCCCACATCTCACCCAATTGTAAGATACTTCAATAAAATATTTCAACATTAATTTGAGTGCATCCTCATCACATCTACCTACTCTAGCTATTTACTCACAGACAATGCTGTCTTTCTCATTACAATATACTTACATATACTCATTTACATTTTTTTTATAAACTCTTCTTTTACCTACTTTAATCATGATCATCAGTTTATGAATAACTAAGCTTCTGTACTTGGCAGTTTTTCTTGACAACCACTGTATGGCTTTAATATCCAAGCATTATAACTTCCTTTTATCTTTCCATCAATATTTAACCAAAATGCATTTGGGCCAGCTTGTTTCACAATAGTGTATGGTCCAGCATATTGTTGACAAAATTTATGATAAATATTATCCATTGGTTTACTTGGGTTATGTGTTCTCACAAAAACCTTGTCTCCAATCTTAAAATGATGTCTACTTTTCTTCCCCTTCTTATTTCTAAAATTAGATTTATTAATTAACTGTTGGTGAGCCATTTGAATTTTAGTTTCTATTTCATAGTGATGACATTCAATTGGAGGTTGGTATTTTACAAATAATGAAGGAATAGGTTGGTTAAAATGTAGTTGGATGGGTGTAAATCCAGTAGATTCATTTGCACTCCAATTTATGTAATTCACTACCCATTCTGTCTGCTTCACCCACCCCCTATCATCTACATTTTATAAGATTTAATAGTCAAAAGTAAACTTAACATAATTTTATTTTATATACATATATCTTACCTAACATTATTTACAAGGTTCAATCATTAAGAAAGTCCAGTTCTATGTTCCATGTTGCAATCATGAAGACTGTCCCTTAATTTGTGCCTTTCTCTTTTTAATGACTTTCATTCACATATTCAATAAACGTGAAGGGACCTTCATAAGTGTTGCAAAGTTTATGGAACCTGGGACCTTTCTGTTTCTTTGTAGGGAATGTAGTTGACTCCAGTATCATCTGGCAACTGTCTATGACTTGGTCATCTTCCTGATTATGAAGAGACTTGCTGTGCCATAATACACATTCAAGATGAACAAGTGTATCGATTTCATTTGTCCTTTCAAAATTGGCTTCACTAATGGGACAATTTTCTTTTGTGAAAAGCCTTTGAACATATAATAGCCTTTCTTGGATTTTGCTACTATGTTCATGGACCTTGTATTTAGAACAAACTTTATGTTTTGAACATTGGATGCTCACATTAACTTGTTTTGCTCAATCGTCTAATGTATTCGTTCTCATACTCTTCATGTAAAGGATTGAATCAGCATCATTCCAAAATGTTTTTGGGATCGCTCCACCCAACTTAAAATTGGTGGAATGATTTTCTATCATGTCTTCAGGTACTTGCTGAGTCAAAGTAGCAGCAGATTCAAATTCAAGAGAAGTTTTCACAGTAAAATAATAATTAGTACTTTGATTAGATTCAAAAATGAAACTAGGTGGTTTTTTTATATCATTAATACCACAATTCATATCTACCCTATTACTAATATCATAAGTTTTAGATTCTATCCTATCTATATTTTCCTTTATACACATTATCTTTGCTTCCAAATTACTATTTATTTTGATCTCCAAATCATCAATATCAGTTTTGGTTGCCATAGTAACCTTCATATCCTCTATTTTATTGTATTCCTGGGCTTGGTGAACCTCCTTAACATTATTCTCAATTTGAGTGGTAATACTTTCCTTAAATTCAGTATATCGCTCTTGACACTGCAAGTTCACAACACTCTTCTACATTTCACTTTAATTCCATACTACTGTTATGCATTTCATTCATCTCTGAGGATAACTGCTCCATGGCTGTAGAAAATTTTATTTCAATGCCACTAATTCTTTTCTTAACCTCCTCATCCAATTTGTCAATATCAGCCTTAATTACCATGTTGCTTATTTCAGCCTTGATTACATTCATCTAACCACTCATTGCATCCATCTGATCATTCATGTCAGCCTTGACTATATCTAGCTGACCACTAATGCTATCCATCTGACCACTCATGGCATCCATCTGACCATTAATGTCAGCCTTGACTATATATATCTGATCACTTATGCTATCCATTCAACCATTCATATGACCACTCATGCTATCCATCATACCATTCATGTCATTCATCTGACCACTCATGCTATCTATCTGACCATTCATGTTGCTTATATTAGCCTTGGTTGCCATATTATCTATTCAACCACTCATGGCATCCTTCCGACCATTCGTGTCATCTTGCATGGCATCCATCCGACCATTTGTGTCCTTCAACTGACCCAATAATGTTTGGAACATCTGCATCATGGCTCCACTATCTTCTGTTACCTGTGTTAGCCCAATTCCAGCTGATTGAGCAGACTGTTTATTTGAGTCTTCTTGAATTTGAGATATCATTTGTTTTTCCTCTTGCATTGAGACAAAATGCTCAGCTCCAACCATTGAACCCCTGGACACATTTATGTCTACTAATCCTACTTGTTCCATATTAGAATCATGCTGACCTTCATTGACACTAACATCCTGTGGATTTACATTTAACTCTTTATTTATATCTGATAAATACCTACTACTTCTGAGAAATATACAAAATAAACTAAAACTTTTCTTACTCTATGGCAAAATTATTTCTTTTTAAATAATATTCTATAATATGTCATAGGATCTCCTACCAACTTGTGTCATCTCATGTGATTTTGGTTACCTTAAGTATTTAACATACAATTGGTATTAATGCATTTTATGTATTTTGCCCTTTGTCTGCTTACTTGCCTACTCTTATTAGTTTCTTGATCATCTATTTAGTTTTGGCCTCTATTTATCAATTCATACCCTCACTCAGAGTTATTTGAACTTATTGTTGATTAACTAAATCAATTACACCATTAAGTTGCCACACCATTTAATCCATAGGGTTATATAATATATAGTCTATTAAATAATTAACTAAAATATGATGTATCAGGTTATACTGAAATTATGGACAATTTCTCATAAATTCAATTTATGTCACCCTAAAAATGCACAGTGAAATATGATAGAATTAACTCTTTAAAGCTCAACACATTGTGTACCAAAATGTAACAGCCAAAACTTTTCACACACAGTGAATCTAAGTATTCAAGCTTACCACATTGCATGCCAAAAATGTAACAGACAATAAACTAGAATGAATTTAATAATTGGCTATTATGAATGCGATATGATAATCAACTTTCATTAAGTCTATATATGCTGGTGTACCTATTATTTAGGATTCACTGTTGATGGTGTCAAAAATGTGACAGTATGTAGTTTGTATCTGTGGTGAACTTAAATTTCCAGGCCTAAAACATTGTGCGCCAAAATATGTAATGGACTATAAATACTATCAACCATCCTTTAAGAATGAATTATATATTTAGGTTATATACTCATCCATACCTCGAAAGATCTTACAGATACTGACAGCCAAAAGAATCATTAGCATTTCACAATTTTGAGATAGATAAAAGAATTCAATCGCTGCTCTTAAGTATACAATGTTTCATGAACATTCAGATGATCATCACATTTCAGTCTCTCTAAGCTACTACAACCCATAATAGTTTTCTGCAAACACTATTACACTGCCCTGCTTACATCCAAGTCTTAGGGGCTATTATTATAAAATATTGCCTTGCTCATCTTTGGGAGTCTTAGAGACAAATATTATACATATATAAAAAAAACTATACCTTACTCTCTCTGGAGTCTTAAAGGTAAAATCATGGCAGGACTACTGTTAACTGTTTCATGATAAATAGTAACTAACATGATAATTTGGGTTGGAGCAGTGAATGAGATCAATCAGTCACAAGTGACATGAATACATCACATCATCAAGACAATGACAAAAATTCCCCATCCAACATCAATACTTGTAACAGAACCAACCAAACTTCAACAATCAAATATCCAATCCAACCCTAAAAATTATAGATTTTCTACCACAAAATATGTAATGGACTGTAAAACCCTTTAGGATGGTACACCCAGAGCCTTCTCTACTTACAAGTCCTATTACTACTTGGGGTTCTAAATTTGCCTTTAATTCTGCTCAAGGATGGATTTAAATAGGATGGCAATAATATGACCTCTATATAGATCCTTAATGGCTATTGCTAATAATATATTTAAAAAAATCTGTATACATGTATAATAGCTATTCTGGTGAGTGAAGTATGAATGATGCTTAATAATCTAGAGACCAGAGAAACAAAGATTTTAACTTCGAACAACAAATATTTATTTATGAAATTGGGGTTAAATTTATAAAATTTATGAATTAATAAAATATATACATGGATATAATAAAATATTAATTTATTTTTACTACAATAATACTAGCTATGATTCAAATATTAACATATCAATTGAAATAAAAATTATAAAATTATAGTGCATAATGTACAATAAAGTATCAATTATTTTAAAATATGAAATTATATTACTATATGTACAATTATCATTTTGTTTTTGTTCTTTAAATGTATCTCAAGGTTATGTCCATGAATTGCTAATTTGTGTATTGTGGATATAGTTCATTCATAAGGCTGTTAATCTTTTAAACAAGAAAATGTTATATATATTTACTTATTAATTAGTTTGATTTTAATATATTAATTGTCTAATAAATGTAAATATTTAAAATCTTACCTTTTGTCTTTAAGTCATTGTCCAGTTCAATTTAAGCATTCGATTACAATAATATATTCTATTTACAAACATATATAATATATTTATGTATACCTTGAGTTGTGTATTTGAATTTTCTCTCCCTATAAAAATCTAAACAAACGAGTTTTTTTTAAAAAAAAATGTTTGCTACAAATGAATAAAAGGGTGAGAAAAAATTCATAACTCAACTCTCAGTATACATTTAAAAAAAATATTTAAAGCATAAAATTAAATGAAATTTCGGAATTCCTTAAAATAATAACAAGTTAAATTTTCAAGAGCAGCTTCCATATTCCCAGAGGATAATGTCTTTCTTTTATTCACATATATTAAATCATGTTAAACATTTCAACTATTAACAATTCCCATGACAAAATCGAATTCCTGGGCATTTGATTTTATTGCCATCAATTCCATCCCAGATCATTCCACATTGATTTAAACATTAAATATACCAATGAATATTATCCTCCATCACACACCAACGACACCAAGGGGATAAAAAAATCCCCTGACTCTTAATTAACAAAATTGCAGCGTTAGATATTATTTACACATGTATAAATTGTTAAATATAAATCTTTTTCCAAGGCTTGCGTTATATAGAAATAGAAAACGAACGCTATTTCTATGCAGTTTTTATTTATATATATATGAGACGCATGATAAAGATTTTACTTTAAAAGTAATTAAAAATTAGTGTTACTAAAGTTCTATTTCATCACTAGCTGAGTTTATCTTTTACAAGAAACATTTTATAGTAATTATATTTTTGACAACCATAAATAACTATGAAGCTCTTAGCATTTATTTGAATGAATGAAAGTTCATCAATTAAACAATGTCTTTTTTCCTTTTTTAAAATATTTTACACTAGTAAATAATAAAATTCCAAATATTAAACAGTTTATTTTTAATAACAAAAGGAAATCATAATAACTAATATAATAACAATTAAAATATTCTTATTCTACAACTTTACTTTCATGCCTCCATTCAACAAAAAAAATACAACAACCAACAACTAAAAATTTCTGTTGCTTAGTTTTTTTTCACGTTCCAAAATCAACAAAGGTTTACTCTTTTTTTTTCTTTTAAACAAAAGAAACTTGGTGACTAAAATTTAATGTCAAATATTTTCTTTATTATTTTTGTCACGTCATGATTTAAAATCTACATTCATGTACAAATGTGTATATGTATATATTTTATTTTACATTTAATAAAAAATAAATTTGTTCATTCCTTCATGAACATATGGTTATGTTTGTATATATATGTGTATGTCTCCAAATATCTAAAAAATTATGTTTTAAAAGTTGGCTGTCTATTTAATATTTATACATGTTATTCCAAAACATCAGTTACTTATTATTATTTTTCTTCTAAGAATTGGGCATTACCTTACAATATATATATAATAGACATATTTTGCAGGTTCATACATGTTAAAAAAATATAAATATTGATATACTGACATTTTGACTTGATCACACAAGTCATCCACTGGGTGATAAAAGATAGAAAGATGGTTGTAGAGGCGCTACAATCACTGATTTGTAAAAAAATGTTAAAGTTCCACCAATAGCAAAAATGTTAAATTAAAAATGTTTTTTTTTAAAACAATCCTTCCAAATATGAGGAGGTTTTCATGTATTATCTTGCTTATTAATATAATCTGGCCTTTTAAGTATCTAATTTTACACTGGTAGATATATTATCACATCTGGATATTATCCTGGTATTAGAAAAATCAATTTTAAGACCTGAATCTATAGTATGGAGGGAGAGTGCTTCTGATGATGAGTGTTGTTTAGCTGGGTTAGAATGCTCATCTCTCCTAACACTGATGTGATGATTACTCATACCTATGTAAGAAGCTTTACAATTTTCACATGAGATTTGATAAACACCATGAGATTCAAGAGGGATTGAATCCTTAGGCTTGGTTATTATATTGCTGATCTTTTGATGAGTAGAAAATGTTGTATCTATATTATAGTGTTTTAATATATGTCCAATATTGTCTGTAGTTCCTGTTACATATGGAACACATCCTAATAGCTGATATATCAGCTTTTTGTTGCCTATTTTGTCATTTTGGGCTTGAAATAAGGCTTTTTTTTTTTATTATAAATTTATAATTATAATTATTTGCTAATACAACACTATTAATATGATTTATTACTTCTTTCAGATGTGACATATCTGAAAGGTTACTTGCTCTATTTAAAAGAGTTTGGCTACAGAAACTATCTGACTTGGGTGATGATGAGAATGAAAATGTAAATATCTATCCATGTGTGTATTCTTTCTGTAAATCAAAAAAGATAAACTATTTGGTGTTCTGGTGACTAGAACATCAAGAAAAGGGAGTTTTCAATCAGACTCTGTTTCTATTGTAAATTTAATATTACGATGCATATTATTTAAATGTAAGAAAAAAATCATCTATTTATTTTTTCCATGTTGCCATATGGCAAAGGGGTCATCTATGTATCTGAGCCAAATGAGAGGTTTTAAAGATGATGATTTGAAAGCATGGCTTTCTATATTTTCCATGAATAAATCAGCTGTTACTTCTGAGGTAGGTGAGCCCATAGGGTACCAAAACTTGTCTGTAATGATCTCCATTAAATACAAAATATGTGTTCGAAAGACAATGTTTAATCAAAGCAATAATATGGTCTGGTAAATTGCAACATTGTGAAATTATATTTAAAGCTTCATCAACTGGAATTTTGTAAACAAAGACACGACTCTAAAACTGACCAGAATGTCTTTAGCATTAATTTTAAAATTTTTTAAAACAGAAAGAAAATGAAAATAGTTTTCAATATATGATTTAATAGATGGGAATGTAGGTTTAATGAAATCCACTAAATATCTAGCTAAAATATGAGTTGGAGATACTATTGCAATTACTATTGGACGAAAAGGGGTATCTGTTTTGTGAATTTTTGGAAGTCCATAAAATTTTGGACAGACA
This sequence comes from Epiperipatus broadwayi, assembly GCA_028023455.1. Classification (NCBI taxonomy): domain Eukaryota; kingdom Metazoa; phylum Onychophora; class Udeonychophora; order Euonychophora; family Peripatidae; genus Epiperipatus; species Epiperipatus broadwayi. Next base: position 92,009 of record JAQFVV010000284.1, on the reverse strand, counting down.
CAAGATTTTTCACAAGAGCTTATTTTATTTTTTATCCGATTCAATAGGCGATTTATTAATAATGGCTTTTGATGTATTTTCCAAATAGGTTGTATGATCTTTTTTGATAGTTTGTAAGTTTTATCATTAAGCAGATCTAAAATTTTATTATGGTAAATGTCATGATCCATAACAACTATGGCATTACCTTTATCAGCTGGAAGTACAATGATTGATTTGTCCAATTTTATATCATTTAATGCTTGTCTTTCTTTCTTTGAAATATTATTTTTAGGAAGCTTAGCTTTTTTAAAAATATTGCAAATCTCTGCTCTAGCCAAATCAGTCGATGAAGAATCTACTTTATCAAGAGCTGATTCAACATTACAAACAATTTTCTCAAAAGGTATTCGGGAAGGCGTTAAAGCAAAATTAAACCTTTTTCTAAAACCGAAAATTTATCTGTAGAGAGGGCTTTCTTAGATAAATTATAAACAGATGTTTGATTTGAATACGTAATGTTTGGTGATTGTGTTGTAATTAGGATTTTTCTTTTGCTTTGCTATTACAAATTCCGAATCTTTAATCGATCTAAAATTTGCAATAAGATCAAAACTAGTCCACAGTAAAGGATGTATTTTATTACTATGGAATAAACGTAAATCTAGCAATACTTTATCAATTTTGTCTAGATTTTTTCAAGTTTCATTAATAAAGGAGTTTAAAATAATATTGCTTATTTTTCTTAGAATTTTACTAATATAATTAATTGTTTTTGTGAAACACAATTTTACAGCAAGTGGACTTAATGTTGTGATTTTTACACGCTAATAGAAAAGATAAATTACAAAGTAACTTACATTTCTTAATCCACGTTCAAATACACCAAGCTGTTTAAAAATGTCGTTCCCGTAGAGGTTAATAATGTTGATACGAAGATTTTCATGGGTTGCATATATAAAAGACATATTTTGCAGGTTCATCCATGTTAAAAAAATTTAATATTGATATACAGACATTTCACCTCGATCATACAAGTCACCCACTGGGTGGTAAAAGGTAAAAAGACGGTTGTAGAGGTGTTACAATCACTGATTTGAAAAAAAAAAAAAAAACAACGTTAAAGTTCTGCCAATAGCAACAATTTTAAATTAACAATGTTTTTTTAAAAAAAAAATCTTTCCAAATATGAGGAAGTTTGCATGTATTATCTCACTTATTGATACAATATGGCCTTTTAAGTATCTCAATGGTTTCTCTAATTTTGCACTGGTAGAGATATATCACATCTGGATATGGTCCTGGTACTAGAAAAATCAATTTTATGACCTGAATCTAATGTATGGAGTGAAAGTGCTGATGGTGATGAGTGTTGTTTAACTGCATTAGCATGCTCATCTCTCCTAACACTGATGTGACGATTACTCAAACCTATGTAAGAAGCTTTAGAATTTTCACATGAGATTTGATATACACCATGAGATTCAAAAGAGATTGAATCTTTAGGCTTGGTTATTATATTGCTGATCTTTTGACGAGTAGAAACTGCTATATTTATATTATAGCATTTTAATATATGTCCAATACTGTCTGTAATTTCTTCTTCATGTGGAACACAAATCCTAATAGCTGATTTATCATCTTTTTGTTTCATATTTTGTTCATTTTGGGCTTGAAGTAAGGCTTTTTTTTTTTTTATAAATTTACAATTATAACTATTTGCTAATAAACCACTATTAATATGATCTATTTCTTTTTTCAGATGTGACTTATCTGAAAGATTAATTGCTTTATTTAGAAGAGTTTTGGCTATAAAAACTATCTGAGTTGTGTGATGAGAATGGAGATGTAAATATCTGTCTGTGTGTATATTTTTTCTGTAAATCGAAAAAAAGTAAATTATTTGGTGTTCTGGTGACTAGAACATCAAGAAAAGGGAGTTTTCCATCAGACTCTGTCTCCATCATAAATTTAATATGAGGATGAATATTATTTAAATGTAAGAAAAAAATCATTTAATTTATTTTTTCTATGTTGCCATATGACAAAAATGTCATCTATGTATCTGAGCGAAATGAGAAGTTTTAAAGATGATGATTCTAAAGCACGAGTTTCTATATTTTCCATGAATAAATCAGCTATTACTCCTGAGATAGATGAGCTTACAGGATACCCAGTAGATGACTTGTGTAATCAAGTCGAAACGTCAGGTATATCAATATTTTAATTTTTTAAGACGGATGAATCCGCAAAATATGTCTTTTATATATGCAACCCATGAAAATCTCGCGATCAACATACACCCCCCCACACACACATATATATATACTTTGAATACTTTAGATAAATTTTTCCCCAACAGTCTCTCATAAAAAAGAGTAACAAAAATGGTTATAAAATTATTTCTCAGATTTTCACATTTTAGATTTGTCAACGTTTATTTTTAGAAAATGTTTAAACATATATTTACTAATCAATATCAAAAACTTCATTTATATTGTACATAGACCTGTTAACTGAACAGCTAAAAATTAATATATCATGTTTTGTATGTGTGTTTCTGTGCATGTATGTATTTCTGTGCATGTTGTTTCATAAAATAATTTTAACCAATATCCCCTCCCTCATATCTCTGCTTAGGAAATAGTTTGGAAGTGCAGAATTTTGTCTGCCAGAGCTTTATTTGATTAGATGACACAGGAAAACGTGATTAAAAAATTTGTAGTAACACTTAATATAAAATTAATATTCAGTACTTATTTTAGTACATGACTAAATTTTTATGCAGAGCTCTTATTTTCATAATTTAATTTTTATCTCGATGTTATAAAATCTAGATTGTTTAATAAATCAATACATAATTGTAATTTTTAATATATATATATTTCTTAACAGTTTTATATTTTAAATAAAACGTTACATAATTTTTGTTTCTAGAATTTAACAACTTTATTAGAAACACGCAAATTTACTACATTTTAGAAATATTTCTTTTTTTTTTTACAAATTGTATACATTTTATTTAAAAATATTTCTACATTAGTCATCATAATATTTTATAAATTTGTTACGATTATAGACTGGTATTTTACTAATAAATTAAAATCTAAAATATATATTAATTCTCAAATGATCATACTATACAAACAAAAGATTGGCTCATAAATTATCATGTGAGTTGCAATTCTAATATATATTTTAGCCTCAATATGGAATATCCAATCAGTTTTATATCCACATTCATGAATTGCAAAAAAAAAAAAAAAGCTAAAAAAAATGATTTATGAATAAGATGAAATGTCAAAAATTTAAATCGATATTATCTGTAATGACTCATAACCAGGTTATTTCATAACTTCGTACTTAACATAAAAACAAAGTATATAATGAACGCTATACATAAAAGTATTTACTGTCAAATTATGTCATCAAAAAAAAAATGAAAATGAATGTCTGATACATGATCATTTTTACAACAGAAATGTTTCTTCAAAAGCCCCATTTTGCTAGATAATACACAATAAAATCACAATTTTTATTTCATTTTATTTGATACATTTGTAAGACAATTTTTTAATATATTATAAATAATACATTAACAAATTTTAATTGATAAATTCATATTAAAGAAATATTTTTAAACAATATTATTAATTAATAAATTGCCTTTAAATTATAATAAATTTAATTTTATTCAATGCTTAATTTTATCTTTTTAATTAATCTTTTCTAAATAAGCAATTACAAGATTACTTTTTACACATTTTTTTCTGTTGCTGTTATTTTAGTAATTTTAGTAATTCTAAAAAATAAAAAAAACAAACAGCTTAGAAATAATAGTATTTATATCTATGTCAATAAGGATTTCCAACAATATTATGGAAATGTGTTTAATGCCTAGCATCTGTCTATTTGTGCTCGCCATGTTTACTATAGTTAAATAAAAAGTAAAAACTTATTTTTATTTTATGTTATATAAATGAAAGTAAATAACAACAACAACAACAACAACAACAACAATAATAATAATAATAATAATAATAATAATAATAATAATAATAATAATAATAATAATAATAATAATAATAATAATAATAATAATAATAATAATAAAAACAAAAACAAATATATGACTAATTATAACATTTAAAATAAAATAGATAAATTTTAACAAAAAATGAAAAAGAAAAAAAATAACCTTCGTAGCAGAATCCACATCGGGAATCTCTTCATTCAACTTTTTATGTATTTGCTGGTAAAAGAAGTTTGAGTGTAAATCTCTGACGAAGGTCCAATAAAATATTAATAATGTTTGATACACAGAGTGTATATCTGAAAGTTTGTCTTTGAATTCAACTACATATATGTTTTAAATTATAATATTAGTAAAATAAACAGTAATAAATATTTTTGATTATAATATAATTATTGTCAATTGAACTTATGCAGACAAAAATAAATGGCATATGATTTTCTAAGACTTGTGCAGACCAATATTTTCCAATTGTCTATAAAATTTGTTTCAATTTATTTTTATAAATTATTTCATTATTTTTTTTTTTTATAAAATGTTTTTGTTTTTGCATGAAATAATCTAGTGGAATATCAATTAAAGGTAACTTTAAAATTTCAAGAATTTTCTCTTTAAAAAATCTAAAGTAGTATTAGATTAATTATATATAGAATCTTTTGATAAAAATATATGGTGAATAGAATTTATTTTATATTTTTTTAAAATAGCATTTTGATTCAATAATAGGTTATTTTTTACTTTCGTATAATTTGATAACCTTTTTTATTTAGCTTTTAGCAATAGCCTTCTTAAAATTATTATGCAGTCTGTTGACATTTGGAGTATCCCAAATAAAATATTATATTTTACATTTAATATTGTTTTAATAAATTTAAGTTAAATATTATTTTAAATGAGACATATATTATTTTTATTGTTCTTATTTTAATAATGTTTTAGGCTTATTATTATTCTTATTTAAGTATATAGAATTTATGTATTATGACATCCTACATTTATAAATGTATTAGAAAACAGTTCAGTTTTTGGGATTTTATATCTTTTACAATTACATAATTTGTTATTATAGCATAAAAAGTATTTAATATTAGTCATTTTAAGTAGACATGACATATGCGATTTAAAATTAACATGTTCTATATCTTAGAGAGGTTTGGAAAATAATTTAGTTATTAAACAATCATTTTCATCTAAATAGAATATTTGTAACTGTAATAATTGTATAACTGGGGTTTATTTTATTGATAGAGTAATTTAGGTATTTCAAATTGTTTAACTTCTGTAAAACAACTCCAATAAGTTCAAGACCATAAATATATGTACTTAACATATAATTCAATATTTTGAAAATTATCAAAACATTTTCATATTGGAAAAATACACAATTTCAAATTTGTTCCACCATTGGAAGACATTTAATGAGGACATTGTCTCATTTCTATGATTCTATTGATTATCTAAAATCCATAAATATTATGATGAATGTTTTATATGAAATTAAAAAAAAATAAAGTTACAATATATTTATTTAAATGGATCCATTGAAAGGTATAAGTGATGATTTTTTAAACTATGAATTAGTACAAAATGGATAAAAGATTATCTATGGGTTACTTTATGCTTGTGCAGAAGGTGTTTTAAGTATTAAGTATTGACTTAGAATCTGAGCAAAAGTAACCTGAATCCTGCCAAGCCCGAAGTTCACAGGACAGGAGCAATTATTAATTCTAACCTATTTCCAGACCCAAGGCTACAGCATACAACATGAAATTCTAATTGATGATGATGATGAATTGAGATATTGATTGAACTCGAAAATTGATTTAAGAGACATGTATATATATATCAATAATATTAACATTAATTAATAAGGATTCAAACACACCGGATTAAGTTTAGATATAAATATTTGTTGTAACAAATGTAAATAAATACGATTATATAATTATCAACTTCACACATATATATCTTTCATTCATTTACAAGTATTTGAGAATAATAAATAAAGTTATTAATTGAGTTACAGATATAGGTATCGTGCGGTAATACTATATCAAATTACATTTGGAAATCATATTTTATTTATATTTACACAAGCTATTTATCTGGGTGTTTGGTAGATGCTATACAGTTGAGAAGTTATACATATATATAATGACATGGGGTTTCACCATTTCTTTAATTATTACATTTTGTCCTTGGCATTATATGACATAGATTTATAAAGGATTATTACATTTATTTAGAAAATATGATAAGAATACATCTTTATTTATACGTGTAATGAAATAATTATTTCATTATTCATTTTACAGATTTTAACATTATCTAATAACTAGCAAAACTTTGTAAACATGGGAATGGTTTATTTAAAAAGGGGTGAGCAGCTTCAGCAAGGTTGGGTATGAAATTACAGTGTAGAATATTTAAATACACAAATGTCATATCATTACAATTTATTTCATTAAACAGGTGGAAAATTAATATAATGAGTTGTGGTACTAGCATAAATGGCAATGGAATGGAATGTGTCTTCTTTGACCGACAGAATGCTTCATCATTATTTTAATTGACTATGGTATGATTGTGCATCTGGCAGAGAATTACCATGAGGAGTAGTAGGTTGAAAGGTGCTATGGTCTGGCATACAACAACCCGTGCAGAGCTTCTGATACTTTAACTTGTTTGTTCCAGGATGTAGCTGTATACCCTTGTTTTGAACATGAATTGGAAAAGAGAGGAGAACTTCGGGAATCCTAACAGCTCCCAAATGACAAAGCAAGAAAATATAAAATATGAATTGATTTTGACATATGCTAGCAATGCGATGATAACAAAATTAATTATTTGATGTAAAAAAATAAAACCTTATATAGTTTAATATATTTTGTAATGATATATTTAAATAATGACCCATGTAATATAAACAAATAATTAATAAGCAAATAAATTTATAACTAATAAAGCATATGATTTCCTGCCTTTTCAATAATCAATGACCTTTAAGTTAATAATATAATAAAATGAATTAGAACACTTAAGAGCTCTGCTAATAAAATCAATTGATCACCAATATTTTGACGATGATTATTAAAATATAATATAAAATAATAAAATATAATGGACATCCAAATCCACCCAGGTTGAAAGAATACTTTTATAAGATTTAAACAAATTAGCAATAAACTATTAAGAACACACATATTTATTAGAAAGAGAAGAACATCATGAGCTATTTTGGAAATAAATATAAATCAAATAATTAATTACCCCCTCCTTTTCCATAGTGGATTTAAAGAGACATGAATCTTGTGAGATTGGGTTTCATTGACAGACATTATACACTTTATAAATTAAAAAAAATAAAAATAAATATTAACAACTATAATTACTTCCACACTCAAATACATATATACTAAGAAGTGTGAGTTGGATGAGTAAGTAAACATAATGATTAATTTGGGTTATAGAGAATCCACATACATAAATTATAGAGTTATATTAAAGTGCTCGCTGGTCAGCAAGTTAAAATATATATAAAACATTAAAGAAAGAATGCATTAAGTTTATGATTAATTAATTAATTTATATACATCAGAGAAAGGTATCTAAGATGACTTTTGGAACTATTACCTCATAATCCTCCAGAGTGACAGCATGAACAAATCCTGTTTTAATGTGGTATTCTTTGATTTTCAGGGCAAGCAGGTTATAATTTAGGCAGAAAACATTTCTTCTTGACCTATACACTTCTCTAACAGCTCAGGCATTTTTTAATGGTAGGAGCTAAATTGCAGCATGGTGAGGAGATAGTCTCAGAGATTTAGGAAAGGTGGTTTTGGTCCCTCTACTTGAACAACATTTCACAATTCAAATTGACATGGAGTATGTTGGCAACCGGCAGAACAGAACTTTTTTTATAACTAAATTTGGCCCCATTTATACTAACTCAGAAACATTTCAAGAGTGCTTTTGTTAACTATCTGAGGCAAGGTCCAACAGAATTTCTTAACCCTATTGCCTTATAACAATGATATACATGTGTTACATTTTGAGAAGATGCAAATGTTGATAAGGCCTGACAATCTATTTTAAGAACTTTCTCTTAATGCAAAGTTTACATTAGTGGTAATTAATGAAGGTTTCAAGTAATTTCAATTAAAGTAAGATAGTTATAATTAGAATGGTTAGCTTCCACATTTTTGTACAATTCGTAATGAATGATTTCCACAACCTTCTCACCAATGTTTTTTTTTTCTTTCCACCATTTTGGTACATTTTTATATAATAATAATAATAATAATAATAATAATAATAATAATAATAATAATAATAATAATAATAATAATAATAATAATAATAATAATAATAATAATAATAATAATAATAATAATAATAATAATAATAATAATAATAATAATAATAATAATAATAATAATAATAATAATAATAATAATATATATATATATATTGTGCCCTTTTCTATAGGTCAGTAATAGTTTATAACAGTCAATTACTAAAAATTTTAAATTTTAGAATATGTTCTTTTGATTTATTAATTATATTAAGTCAATTATATCTTTAAAGTACAAAGCTTTAAATATTGTTTCATATGGTTGTAAAAGCTGGCCATATTAAATAACACAGCTATAAATATTAAAAGTATATTTAATAAATTCGATTTTAATAGTTTAAGACTGATAAGTTAATAAATACAGTGTTTAAATTTATAATCATATTTAATAAACAAAAATTAATATAGTATATTTTTAAAATAAACTTTATGATGGTGAGAATTATATTTAATTCTATATTTTCTAAATTGTTCTTCCAAATTTGTTATAATTATTTTATATAATATAATAAGTGTATCAATTTTATAAATCTAGGCAGAGAAATAGATTGAAAATCGTCTGTCAAAGTTATAATCATGTGACTTTTAATGTATACTCACACACACACTGCTTGTTTGAATTAATAACAAAGTTTAAAGTATTTTAAAAGTTATATTATAGAATTGGATAGAATTATTGCCTATTATAAAAGTAAATAGTATTAAACATTAAGTTAACTATCGTATAACATGTTTAAATAATGTAATAAAGACGAATACATTCATAATATAATAATTAAATATTTTATTTAAATAAAAATAGATAAATTGAATATTAAGAAATGGAATAAGTTATTAAATGTTATTTTAAAAGTTATTTTAAATGTTTAAATAGTTTTAATAAAATAATAATTTATTTAAAAGTAATATTTTAAATAATATTTTAAGTTCATTACGTCATAATTTTTTTATTTTCAAATATAATTCTACTATAAACTAAAAATATGTAAATTTGTTCTCAAGCTAAAGTAAGAATTAACCAATAGGAATAGGTATTCCTACAGACTATAAATATCATTGTAACTAAGTTATCGGGGGAGATTAATAATGTATTGAAACCGGAGAGAGGTAAATTATAACTATTAAAAGATAGTATTTTAAATTTTTTTATTTTAGTCAATTTTTTTTTTAGTACTTTCTCATAATTTATTTGAAAAAAAAAACTAATTGATAATTTTAACAGTAACTTGCAAAAAAGAGAGTGTAAACTAAAAATATTTTAATAATTTTGTTTAACATGCTTTGTTAAATTTTTTAAAGTTCCTTTATCAGTCGTATTTTATCTAAAAGTTTAACCTAAACTACGCAATAAAAATGGATATACTACGAAATAAAATGGATATAAATTGTAATACTGAAAAAAATATTTGAAATATTTATTGATACAGCTTTATTTATGCATAACCGGAGAACTTTTTTGGTACATAAAAAACCATAGCTCGGACATCATACGGAGTCTAATGAAAAAAATGGAGAAGGATTATTATTTATAAGTTTATCCAAGATTTATTTTTAAATAGTAATAAGACAATTGTATATTGCATGAATCATTTTATAATATATTATATCAAAAGGAGTAAAATGTTATATCCTTTCTGAAGTTAACATTTAAAAAAAAATATTTTATATCATATATTACCAAACGAAAGTTTAAATGTATCAAGAAGGAAACATATATAAAAAAGTGAACACATAGTTGAATAAAAAATGGATCCATGGAAATACAAATAGTACTTAAAAGTTTATCGAATATTTTAAAAGTTAAATTAGATGGATTGATGCATCGGATACACAGAGAATATTGGCAGAGAAAATACTTAAAAAAACTTCACGGGATTAATTAATATTATCGTCCTAAAAATACTAAAACCAAAGATTATTTTCTAAATTTTACTAAATGGGATTAATAATTATTTTTATTTTAAACTTTAACGTGCTTGGAGAACATTTTTAAAAACTCTAGAGAAAATGATAAACATTTTGGATTTATCAGGAACTATCATCAAGAAAATATGTAACTATAGTTTTGATTCTTTTTATTTTGTTAACCTAGTTTAAATCTAAATTTTTATATAAGATTAGGAAAAACATAAAAACATTAATTAATTAATATTAAAATTTTATAATATAATAATCTAATAATTTAGCTAAAAATATTTTAATATAAAGTGTATGGGTATGGATTTTTTTTTTTATATATCTGCAATGCTCAAGTGGATAAAGGAAGCCTACTGAACACAATGACTAGATAAAGGTTATTGGTAATAATAATAACTATTGATAATTTATAATGTTTTTATTTTTTTTCTTTAGATCATCCATAAATTGGAAGAATGAAGTGTAAAAGTTTTTTACTTATATGTACCGCATTTCATACAACATTTTAAAAAACATTATAAGATAGGATTGATTTGAAAATATGCATACGAGATTATTATTTTTTTTTATTAATGATATAATCCAACATAACAAATAATTATGTGATTCTTTTAAAATTTTCATGTCATTGGATATTCAAATATTGTCTAAGTAGATTGTATATGATTAGACATATAGAATAATGAAGTGAGCAGACTTTTCTTGTGGAACAGCTAGATTGTTTAACTATTAATGAATTTTATTTATTGTTTTGTAAATGCAGTCAGTTATTTATCGATGTAAGATGTCGAAAAATCTTGAGAAATAATGTTGAGATAGTGGCTTGGAAGTACTATAGTTAGCAGGAAACCAAGATGATGTATTTTTAAAATAGGATATGATAAGGAATGGAAATAATATTTAGTCTTTATGTGAATATCAGCATAGTTAACAAAGCCCTATGACTGATACACATTTTATTTGGACAGTGTTTATACTTCTTTAAATATTTGATGTTCTAATAAAGCTGAAGAAATAGCTTTAACATCGTCCATGTACTAGAGGATATTAAGCAGGTAAATGCCATACCTCTTCACACTGTACCATGATTTTGAGATATGTTAAGAGTAATACTCTAGCTTTCTTCCTTAATCCTATGCATCTGTTTTCGCTATCTTTATTTCATGTAACTGCATCGTTTAGTAAGATATTTTAAAAGAAATGATAAATAATTTAGAACTTAGGTTATGCTATCGTTTTTTGGATAAGATTAGTTTATTTGCTTATAAGGATCAGAATATTATAACTTAAAATTGAAGATCCAAAGTATCCTAAGGAAAGAAAAGAATCATAGAATATATCTTGAATTTTATTTCGGAAATGAAATATAAACTTTTTTAAAATAAAGTATCAAAACAAAGATATTTTCTTTAAAGTGATAATAATTTTAAATGCTTTAGTATTATTTTTTTAAAGAGAAAAATAAGTATTGCATATTTTAAAATACAATAGTACAAAGTAAATTATGTAAACAATATGCATTGTATTTTTTTTGTTTATTGATTAACAGAAATATATTAATGATTACACTTATATTAAACTAAAGTAAGGCTTAAAGAAGGATATATTATGATTAGTAAACATTGTGTGATAAATACTAAAATCTAGTACTGAATTTTTGGATAATATTTTGTGTAACATCTTTGACTTTGCAAGATGAAAATTTTTTTAATATTTTGAGAAATCCATACTCATTATAAAATTTTGTTTTCTATAGAATGTTTTCTAAGTATGAATTTTTTAAATAAGATAGTTTAATAATATTAAGGATAAAATGATGTTGCTAATAAAGTAGATAAATTTATTTGTAATAAGTTAACCATAATGAGAAACCAAATAGTAATATTTTGCACAAAAGATAAATAGAGAATTATTTTAAGAATTTTAAATATTTTATTGGTATTCATTATAATTAAATAATCATAATCTTATATTATTTTATTGGTCATAAATCAGTTATCACAATATTATATTAAATTATATGCTATCAGTTGCCACACATATTTTGTTTGTCAGATTATTAAAATGCTACCACGTATTTATTATATCATTACATGAAGATATAAGATCATATTATATTATTTTATTATTTTATTATGGTAATAAAAATATAATGAAAAGAAAAGATATCGAGTAGTAGTTAAACAATGAAGAATATTATTATTATTATTTATTATTATTAGTTTCAGTGTAGTAGATTATGACATAAAATTCCTTCTCATATTTTACTATAGTATTTTTAAATTAACATAGAATAAACTTTATGAACCTGAGATTATTTTATTGAGCTAGATTATTACAAATAGAAGATTAAGACTTAATTATTAGTTTAATCTTAGAGAGTAGAAGTTATTAAAGTCATAAGAATACTATGAGTTTGTTATTCAAAATAGTAATAAGGGGGATGGTGTTCTTATGCCATTGAGGTAGTATCCTGTAGGATATTGGCTCAATGTAATCTATCTTGTCACCTGTATTTTCACTTCAAGTCTCATGAAAATATTAAATATTTATTTAATTTATTTTTATAAACTGAACCTTATTCGTATTGTAAATTTGAGCTAGTGAAACATTTTAATTTTAATGCTGAATATTTTATTTATTAACTATTAACTGAGCTAGAACCCATTTTATTTTATATCATATACTATCTGGAAGTGGAGATGCATGAGGGCAAGGTCAGAATATATATATATTGAAGCAATGGATCTGAAGTCCGATCCATGCTTCACGGCCTTCTATAAACTTGGTTATTATTATAGACCTGAATTAAGTTTATAGTCCAATATCAGCAGGGTTTTGCATTAAAGCTAAAATTAATTATGCTTATTAAATTTGTATTGCATTTAAATATTTCGTGTTAAATAAATTCCATTCTAAGATTAGATTTCTGTTAATAAAAATTACTTGTAAAATCTATTAGTCAAACATATATTATGTAATATATATATATATATATATATATATATATATATATATATATATATATATATATATATATATATATATATATATATATATGAGTTAATGCAAAATTCTGCTGAACTAAAATGCTTATTTTATTAAAAGAAATAAGAATGTATTTTTCTTTTTAAATCTTGTTAAAATATTTAGTATGATTTGATTTTGAGATAAGCCCACCAACATTTCCTAAAAGAATGTATATTTTTAATTAATTAGCCCATTCAAGGCAAATTAAAGATGGCTTTATCTTTATTTTTAATTACTAAAATTCAAACTTTAAAGAAAGAAATTTAGAAGAAAAAGTAAAAGTTATTTTTAAAAAATGTTACCTTGAAACAAAGAGTGGGGGTGGGCTTATCAAGATCTAAGATCATACAAACAATAGAAGGTAGCTGACAAAGAGGGTATAAATAGAAGTGAAAACAAAAGACTTGGTTATTCAAAGTTTTGTTGTTGGCATTCAGAGTTTTCTTGCTGGCATTCAGATTTCCCTTTTGGAAATTTCATTCAGATTTCTCTTGGGAGAACTCTTGCAGATTTTGCTTTTGCTTGTTGAGATTTTATTCCAAATAGTTATATAATTGTCATCTTCAAAATCATGGAGAAGTTTGAACATGCTCAAGCTAAAAGTCATATGAATTTGATGGATTCTACTGTTTGGCTAGGCAAATAAATAGCTTTGCCTATCACCGAGGTTCCTAAACACCATCCAAAATGCCGTAGTATCCACTTAATAGTGATCTGAACTCTGTGCCGTGTCTGTAGGACTTTTCATGAAACCATGCTACATATTTCCATTGTCATTGTCCGGACAAATACCTATCGACGGTTGGATCAAGCCACGATTCCGCCGATTAGGAGCAAGGAACCAGGATGGTAATCATATCTCTCCTCCATTGAACTATTTACTTTCTACCCTTTTGTTCATACCTTTCTTAATTGAATTATATTATGAATTATTTTATTTAATATTTGTAATGTAACTATTTTATTAGACTAGTCTTAAATATATATATATGTGATCATCTATCTATATTTAACCTTCACCCCCCCCCCCTTCACTATTCTTCATTACTAACATTTATAAATATTTCATATTCCATTGCGGTTAAGTTTAAAGGTTAGTTTTTCATTTAAATCTCTTTCCAATTTTCATTTATATTTGTAAAATTCCATACGAGTAAGTTTTCTTTGTTTGCCAACTTGATCTCTTTGATAACGCCTCTTTTGTCTGCCACTAGCTTATTACATATATCAGATTTAGCTATATATGTTTTAAATAATTTTTAAACTCTGTTTCTAGCGCAAAGCAATTAGAAAATGCTTTGTGAAAGATTTTTATTATTGTACTTTATCGAGGAGAGTCGAGTTGACAATTTTATTAAAATTGGGAAGAAAAGTCTTAGACCGCAAAAATATTATATTGTTTAATCTGTTTTCATTGTCTAATTAGTTTACATGAATTTAGGGAAATAGCGGAGGCCATTAAATCATTATTAATATTTTAAAGCCATTAATTAAACACCTTATTTAACTAAAAAGCTTGAGTTTTTCTAATTTTATTTTAATGCTGTATTTTTACTTTTCAATGATCCAGGCACACAGAACACGTTTCTTAGTACTTTTATTGCACCTTTAACTATTTAGCTCTGTAGGTGTTCCAGTCCATATCTCTACCTCTGTTGCTAAGCTTTGTGGCCGGTAAGAAAATAATTTATGTGTGTCTCAGATAATGTTGTTTGTTCCTAATTAGCCTTGAGTATAGGCAAATAGGGCAGAGGTCATAGTATTCTTGATTTCATATCTCGCATATGGATGGCCTCGAGGTACTTTCGCCTAGTATTCAAACTGAGTTAAACCAACATACATCATCTGACTGTCACAGTTCAATTTTTTTTCCGCATTCTGATGCCAACAACGTGGGCCGAATTTCTTTTTTTTTTTTATTGGAAGAATAGGAATAGGGGATTTGAAGTAATAGATATATGTAGATTTTTTTTTCCCTCAAATTTGTACGCATATATATATAATTTTTTTTTTAAATAACACGAAATAATAGTTAGTTATACGTAGAATTTTTTGGTTCGAGTTTGTCACAGTGGGACGTATGCCATATTTTTTTAAAAAAAATTTAGTACCTTGAGAAGTTTGTTTTAGTTTAATATATTTATATAAAAATATATGTATAATTTTTCTGAGTTTTGTTTCCTAACGTGAGCCAAATTTAATTTTTTAAATTAATTAACAAGTTAAATGTGTCATAAGGTAAACATTTTTTTCCGAGTTTAGTATATATATATATATATGAAATGAATATTTTATATTTGAAAAGATAACACTCCGTTAGTTGTTTTTTTGTGATTATAAAATGAGTTGTTAGAGTTATAGCAATTTTTTTTCCCCTAATGAGTAGTTTTGTCATGACCAGTCACCATATTTTTTTGTCGTATAAAGTATATGGCTTCGATGAAGTGGAAGTGTCAAATATATACCCACCTGCCCTCCCTTAAAATAGCTTTCGTACTTTATGTTATTTAATATTACTTAAACATGAGAAGTTTTGATGTAATAATGTTTTTTGAAATATAACATATATATGGTAGTGTTAATATTTTAATAAAAATTACAAATAGGTAATAGAATTTTTTTTTCCATTTGTATAAATTTTTGTAAAGATCTAAGAGATAAACATATTTTTCCGTTAATATAATTTTTTTTTAAGATCTAAAACTGATAAGTTCGAATTAACACGTGTCAAAGTATGGTGTCTGCAAATATTTTTTCTCTTTCTCTGCATTTCGTTTCTTATAAGAATAATTTTAATCATGCAAAATTTTTTTTTTCACTTTTAAATATTTTGAAATTACATTTCCGTGCAAACAATATATATAAAATAAGTTTTGTTTCAATAATAGCAAATTTAATTTTCAACTTTATAAATAGTAAATGTGTATGTTCGTTTTAATAAATATATATATATATAAGATATGTTTTCTGTATAACACATATGTCAGCCACCTTTAGTTAAGATTTTTTTTTCTCAATTCGGATTATGCTATTGAATCATTTATTGAGTAACTGTTAGGTGAAGACTCCTTTGAGTAACCGTTAGGTGAAGCCCTTGTTTTTTAGTGATCATTTTTGGTGAAGACCCCCTTAGTAAGTGTTTAGATGAAGACCCCTTACACTTTACAGTTTAGAGTTGCTGAGTAGCCTGAAATAATAGGTCTATGTTTGCAATCATTGCTTCCTTGTCATAGTTGTGACCAGCATTTACTAGCCTGAAATAATAGGAGTATGCGGTCTGCAATATGACAAATCTTTCTAATAAAATCATGTACATGATAATAAAAAAAATGTTTGTATAGGTATATCTGTTTGTATATTTATATGTAGTCATATATATGCTTATTTAGTGAAGTACATATTCATATATATGGGTGTATATGGTATACACTTCATTATAGTTCGGTAAAACTCGTTTTTATATAAATGTTTTTTAACAGTTTTTGATCTCAATGCGTGATTCTGTAAAATTGCTTGATAATTGTTAATCTATTTCGAGTTGTGACCAAAATGGTAGTTGGTTTTGATCCCAGGTTCATAATTCGGAGTGGCGGTTATCATCGGATTTTATTTTATTTTATTTTTTGTTTTGTTAATCGTACTTTGGCTGTTTGAATTTTTTTGTGTGTCGTGACCAAAACGGTAGTGTGGTTTCGAACCCAGGTCAGACATGTTACCTTACTGAGTTGTTATACATCTTAGACTTAATTAATATTGTCATTTAAAATACCATTTACTTATTCATGCAGAGATTTTTTTAAAAGTGAAACTAAAAATAAATTTTAATTAAACTGTACAAATGTTATCAATGTGTGCTTGGATCATTATCCATTAATGTGTATATTTGATATGGCCATTGTCTTGTTGACTGGCGCCCTTATCAGATAAATTTGTCAGCAAGTGCAATCTCTCATATCAGATTACAAATAAACAAACCATAGATGATCAAAATAAAAATGTATGTGTAGTGAGCCAAAATAATTTTTAAACATGACTTATATATATTTTTGCTCACATATTTCTTTATATATATATATATATACTTGTATTAATGTAAATGCATTTTTTAGTTGTTTCAGGTGTCAGAGAAAGCCAGGTCAAGCTGTGTGTTATTTTAATTATATTGTGACAAAATAGCAGTGATATTTTAATAAAATATAACAATAAATAAAGTGTGGAGAATAATATGTAGTATAAATATTAAAAACAGACACGACAGGATTTTTTTTTTGTACAAACAGATACATATAGGCATAGGTTTAAGATAGGACCTCGTGAGATAGGCAAAGTTAATTTCTGAAAACATATAAATAAAACAGATAGTTGGAACTTACAATACTGACTTAGTTTAGAAAGAACTAAATTTTTTTTTATATACAGAAGGATATAACTCCTAGATATGTGGGATAAAATATACGTAGCTAGATTGTTTATAAAAAGACTAAAATATGTTTTACAAATAAGATAGGATTGTTATATAACAAAAATAGCCAATATTAGGCAAAAATGGAGGAACAGAAGAGGGGCGAAGTTTATAGGTCAATATGTACTCATAATGACCAAAAATACAATTTGGAAGATCTCATCAAAGAAATGAGAGACGAAAACGAAATGATGATGAACATGTTCCAATAATTCATGAATATTACATCACAAAGATTGAACCATTTGGAAGCACCTGTGGAACTCCATAAAGAACAGAGTATTGTAACAGAAGCATCACCACAAGATGATACTCAAAATCAAGACGACATTGATATGAAATCCTCGAGTGATTATGAAACAGGCAAAGCCACTCACCAGTCAGATTTCTCTGGACAAATGAATGAGGAGAGTATAAAAACAAATGATCAACAACTGTTGATCCAAATCCAGGTGCAACAAGACAGTGAAATCTTTACTGTGACAGTAAACAATACTATAATTCCTGTGGCAAAGATTAGCAATATAAAATGTTTTAGAGAAGAACCGGGTGGGAACCCTAGACACCACCATGATAGCTTGAAAATCTGTCTTCAAGTCCAGAACATGACTGAGCAAGAAAAGAAGGCAAAGGATAAATTAAGATGTACGGCTTGGCATCGCAAGAATCGAAACTGGCAATATAAATTCAGGAAAGGAAACCAAGCATGGCTAAGAGACCTTAAGCCAAGTAGTAAAGCATGGAGGAAAATTAAAAAGCTCTTCCCAATATATAAAGGTCCATATGCGTTAAAAAAAAAGTGTGGAGAAAATGCTTTTCGGTTGAAAGATAGTCACAGCATACAAAGACAGTATAATGCTCCAAACATAAAACCTTGCATACCACTGAATCCCGAAAAATTTAGAAGTTAAAAGAGATAAATATAACTTGTTAGACTAAAAACAACACAGACTCTATTTAAGATACAGAAGATTGAATTATGGATAAACTGTTAGTTATATAGTAAAAGAAAGAAAGACTGTTAGTCAGTAACAAATTAAATATTACAGCAAATAAGAAGTAGGCTTAAACTCACCTGGCACAAAATTTTTACCTCTGACCTGAAGCAACAGCATTTTTTTAACATTTTTTTTTGCTCACTAACTATTGGGAAATGAAGCAATGGATCTGAAGTCCGATCCATGCTTCACAGCCTTCTATAAACTTGGTTAGTATTATAGACCTGAATTAAGTTTATAGTCCAATATCAGCAGGGTTTTGCATTAAAGCTAAAATTATTTATGCTTATTAAATTTATATTGCATTTAAATATTTTGTGTTAAATAAATTCCATTATAAGATTAGATTTTTGTTAATAAAAATTACTTGTAAAATCTATTAGTCAAACATATATATACATCAAGTGTACATATATTAATTAATGCAAAATTCTGCTAAAATAAAATGCTTATTTTATTAAAAGAAATAAGAATGTATTTTTCTTCTTAAATCTTGTTAAAATATTTAGTATGATTTGATTTTGAGATAAGCCTGCCAACATTTTCTAAAAGAATGTATATTTTTAATTAATTAGCCCATTCAAGGCAAATTAAAGATGGCTTTCTCTTTCTTTTTAATTACTAATATTCAAACTTTAAAGAAAGAAATTTAGAAGAAAAAGTAAAAGTTATTTTTAGAAAAAGTTACCTTGAAACAAAGAGTGGAGGTGGGCTTGTCAAGATCTAAGATCATACAAACAATAGAAGGTAGCTGACAAAGAGGGTATAAATAGAAGTGAGAACAAAATACTTGGTTATTCAAAGTTTTCTTGCTGGCATTCAGATTTCCCTTTTGGAAATTTCATTCAGATTTCTCTTGGGAAAACTCTGGCAGATTTTGCTTTTGTTTGTTGAGATTTTATTCCAAAAAGTTATACAACTGTCATATTCAAAATCATGGAGAAGTTTGAACATGCTCAAGGTAAAAGTCATATGAATTTGATGGATTCTACTATGTGTGGCTAGGCAAATAAATAGCTTTGCCTATCGCCGAAGTTCCTAAATACCATCTAAAATGCCGTAGTATCCACCTAATAGTGATCTGAACTCTGTGCTGTGTCTGTAGGACGTTTCGTGAAACCATGCTACATATTTCCATTTTCATTGTCTGGACAAATACCTATAGATGGTTGGATCAAGCCACGACGCCCTTGAACAGGAGCAAGGAACCAGGACGGTAATCATATCTCTCCTCCGTTGAACTATTTACTTTCTACCCTTTTGTTCATACATTCCTTAATTGAATTATATTATGAATTATTTTATTTAATGATATTAGACTAGTCTTAAATATATATATTGTACCCTCACTTCCAGAAATATAATATAACTTAAAATATGACTAGCTCAATTAAATTATTATGCTCGACTAAAATATGTATAACTATTATTAATATATTTTTATAATACTATATCTTATCAGATTTAGTACAACTAACAGAAAATTAATATAGTTCAATATCATGCACTAACTAAATAAGTATTTATTAAATCATGAGACTATGAAGTGAAGTTACAAGTGGTAATATGAATTTACATTGAGCCTATGTCTTCTAAGACATTATCTCAATGGCATAAGAATACTATTACCTCTTTATTATCTCACTAATACATCTATAGCATTCCTATGTCTTTTATAAAAAAATTAACTAACTTCAATAATAGTAATAAATAAATCTCAATCTTTTATCAAAGAAATATAACTAAATAATCTCAGGTTCTTTTAATTATCTTAAAGTAATAATACTTCTTGCAGATAGGCATGATAAGGGATTTAATATCAGACCTAACTACACCTAACTTATAATAATAATAAATAACTAATAATAACAATTTCCAATGTATAAGTTAACCTTATCTATTTTATTATACTACTAATCATTAAGAAAACAAGTAAATCATCTACATGTCTTTCATCTTCATATAGTATCTTAATTGAGAACATAATAAAATCTTATAATTTAATAATATGTGGCAATAAATAATATTATACTCTTATATGGTTCATTATAATTACTTTGTAACCATTATAATATAATATGTTAATGTCAATGAATTTCTATAAATTATATTAAGAAAATACTGTATTTCTTTTTAAAAATAATAATAATAATTTAATTCATATTGTGCAAATATTATGTTTTATTCAAATTATCTGTTGTCAAATGCTGTGGTGCAAAATAATGAATTCGACACACTTTTAAAACAACTTAAACAAATTTATTTACATCAACTTTAATAAACAACTTATATACATTATTTACATTATAAGTGGAAAATCAAGAAAATAAAAATAAGAAAAATAATAATAATACAAGATTCTTACATTGTTGTTATTTCTATAATCCAAAATAAATAATCCATACATTTCTTAAATGTTTTATTAGTAACATGTAATTGAGTCTATGAACTTATATTTTACTAGATATCATTTATAATCACTTAGTACAATAGAAGGCTTTTATGTGAAATATCACTTATGTAGCACATGTAAAATAAACAAACTTTAATAATTAAAATGCTACTCCATTTAAGTATTATAGCTATTTCTATTATAATGTAACTATTATGTATTACATTTATTATTAGCATTAACTAAATATCAACTAATGTATAAATTGATATAACTTTACAATATTATGTGACTTTTATTGATTAAATAATTATTTACTTCATTCTGATGTAATTTCATAATATATGTCTTACCAAAATATGCAATACATATATGTTCTTTTCTTAAAATAATATTTTAAAATTATTCAACAATTTTGTGAAGACAAAATTTTTATTTATAAATTACCAATTTTAATAAAGTTATTATATCAAAATAAAATTCTATGATTCTTTTCCATTTAAACTATTATTCTTCTCTACTTGTTATTCCTATTCCCTCTTAATAAAACCCTATCTTCAAATATCATTCTAATCTTATTTAACTTCAGTATCAGCTTACCAATTTTTTTAAAAAAAATGACTATCCAAACTCTATTATATCTCATCATCTATATCTGATAAACCCTTCAAACAAAATATAACTTTCTATACAAAATTAATTTAACTTGTCTAATAAAAAAAAAATATATAGATATATTTTTTTCTACTTCTTACTAACTTGAAAATAAATATAAATGACTCATACTAATATAATAAATCAAATTCCTAATATTATAATAGAAACATAAAAGTTTATTCACGAAAGAATCACATAATTATTTCTGGATAACTCTTATTACGTTGTAATAAATTTATATTATAGAATAAAGTATGCATATTAAAATAAAACTATTATTGATAATATTATGCGTGTATGTTCTTTAAATATTTATACATTCACTCAACAATCAATAATATTTGGTTTATCTAAAGAAAACAAAGCAAAATACATTAAATTATTAATATTATATAATTATTACCATAAATGATACTCCAATTTATAATCAGCCAAACGATGTCCTCCAGGATTATAGTTTTACAAAATAATATCACATTTATACTCAACAATTATTCTTAAAATATTACGTGTTGTAAAATTATATAAAAAAAATAAACTTTAGGAAATTAAGTGTTATATTAATATGTAGTTACTTTTAAAATGTACCTCTCTTATCTCTAATAGATCAATAAATAATTAAATATCTATGTTAGTTAAGAAAACAAAATATGTTACATAAAAATCCAACGGTGTCTTCTTTCCACCCACAATTGTTCTTTTTTCCTAGGCACAACATTTTACCAACACCACTTCCTTTTTCCGGTACATCACGTGTTTAAACAGTTTTTATGAAATAAATGGAAAACGTTTTTTTTTTTAAAAAATAAGATAAAATAAGTTCCACCATAAAGAAACAAAATAATAATTAAAACAGTTTATAGGATCCGGATTTATTTAAAAGTTATTATCTTCCTAGGATTAATCAATAGTTAAATGTTTAATTTAAGTTTTTTTTATAAAAATTGACTTGGATATCCTCGTATACTTCTGTGCGTATTTCTTTAAATATTCAGCAAAACATTTTTTAAAAATTTTCTATATAACCAGCATATAGAATTTAAATATTATAACGTTTTTTTTTTTTTATAGGTATTTACTTATCAATTAATTTTCCGATTTATCTGCCTTTTAAAATTATCGAAATTTAGTCTTTTAAAAAACAAAGACTTAATAAGGCAAGTATTTCTGCAATTATTATTAACCTCCATATCTTTACCAAAAGATATATTAAAATATGTAATTTAAAAATACTTTCTTCATAAAGAAGTATTTATCTTTCTTTAACACATTTGTTTATAAGAAATCAATTATAATCAACTTTTAAATTCATATAATGTCCAATATATTATTTTTATCCAACTAGTAATTCTCCCAGTTAATCCAGCGTTCACTATATTTTTAATATAAAGTTTCCAACACATTTTATCGATATACGATATTTTCATGATTATTTGATAGTAAAATTGAGCTTCGATAGAGACGATCAATAGGGAACTATAAATAAATTAGCACTGCATATTAAAACGGTAAACTTTTATAAAATTATTTAAAACTACTCTCTTATAAATTAAGAAACTATTACGAGAGCGTCTATAATTTTTTTACATAGCTATATTTAATAGCACACTTCACTTAAAAAAAATTCCAATCACCCTCTGAACAATTGAACCTCGGTTTTTATACCGGAAGAAATTACCCACTTGATTGGTAAATTAAACAATCACCTTGCTAGCCTATTTACATATCTTACCAACAATACAAAATTAAAAATAAATATTGACTTATTTAATATTTATTATTTATTACATTACTTAATTCTTAAATTAATTTTTATCA
This sequence comes from Epiperipatus broadwayi, assembly GCA_028023455.1. Taxonomy (NCBI): domain Eukaryota; kingdom Metazoa; phylum Onychophora; class Udeonychophora; order Euonychophora; family Peripatidae; genus Epiperipatus; species Epiperipatus broadwayi. The sequence continues at coordinate 68,369 of JAQFVV010000284.1, read as the reverse complement.
TTTATTTAAATCCATTAAACATTTTTTAAAAAAAATATGTTTTACTTTATTTCACTTTTAACTTTTATAAGACTATTTTTCTAAACAAACTAAGTCTATTTTATTCATTATATTTTTTAAACAGTATTTTAAAAATCAGATTTAATATTTCACGCTAATTATTTTTATTTTTATCTCGTGATAGCCAATATAATATTTATAAATTTTATAATAGAATTTTAAAACAGTTTTTGCAACTTTATTTAAAAAAAACTTACAAGCATATGTGTACATATGTCTATCTGTCACCTGACTTACAACACAGATATAAACGCTTGTAATTATCTAAAAATAAACTAACAATTCAATTTTAGAAAATAAATAATTTTTTAAAACAAATAATATACTATAACAACTTTAAAATAATAATTCGATATTATAAAATCAAATATTAATCTTCTCTTATATACTATTAATAACATAATATTTATATTCACTTACTAAATATTAATCTTTATCAATAATAAATATATATGCATTTAATTTTAACTTGTCTTTTTTAAACTTTTAGCTTTAAACATTTATTTACAAAACTTATTAATGCAGTATTAATCATGGCCAGTTTTCCCAACCATATAATATTATCATTTTTTTATTGAAACGTCTCTCCCAAATATTAGCACAATTTCACATATCAAATATTCATAGTTTACTTTGATTAAACTTTTGAAAGATTATTAGAAATAAAATCAACATCATATAGCTATAATATATCTTAAATTTAAAATTTTTAACAAATTGATATAACAATCTATGGAGACCCATACAAAAGGGCACAATATATATATATATATATATATATATATATATGATCATCTATCTATATTTAACCTTTTTCCCCCTTTGCTATTCTTCAATACTAACATTTATAAATATTTCGTATTCCATTGCGGTTAAGTTTAAAGGTTAGTTTTTCATTTAAATCTCTTTCCAATTTTCATTTATATTTGTAAAATTCCATACGAGTAAGTTTCCTTTGTTTGCCAACTTGATCTCCTTGATAACACCTCTTTTGTCCACCACTAGCTTATTACGTATATCAGATTTAGCTATATACGTTTTAAATAATTTTTAAACTCTGTTTCTAATGCAAAGCAATTAAAAAATGCTTTGTGAAAGATTTTTATTATTGTACTTTATCGAGGAGAGTCGAGTTGACAATTTTATTAAAATTGGGAAGAAAAGTCTTAGACTGCAAAAATATTATATTGTTTAATCTGTTTTCATTGTCTAATTAGTTTTCATGAATTTAGGGGAATAGCGGATGCTATTAAATCATTATTCACGTTTTAAAGCCATTAATTAAACACCTTATTTAACTAAAAAGCTTGAGTTTTTCTAATTTTATTTTAATGCTGTATTTTTACTTTTCAATGATCCAAGCATGTAAAACACATGTTTCTTAGTACTTTTACTGCACCTTTAACTATTTAGCTCTGTAGGTGTTCCCATCCATGTCTCTATCTCTGTTGCTAAGCTTTGTGGCTGGTGAGAAAATAATTTATGTGTGTCTCAGATAATGTTGTTTGTTCGTAATTAACCTCGAGAATAGGCAAATAGGGCAGAGGTCATAGTATTCTTGATTTAATATCTTGCATATGAATGGCCTTGAGATACTTTTGCCTAGATTTAAACTGGGTTAAACCAACATACATCATCTGACTGTCACAATATTAAATAAATAATATAACCAAATTTACAATATTTATTATAAATCATTTTATTTTTATATAGCACAATGTTTATAAACTGTAATATTTTAAACAGCATTAAACTGTTGCACATGTGCTTTGAAGATTTTAACTATAAATGAATGAATACTAACACTTCAATTTCCATGAAAAAGATACAGGCCACACCATTGATTTTGATGAAGCTAAGATTGTCTTCTTTGAGAGAAATGAAATCAAAAGAAGAATTAAAGAATCTGTATTATTCAAAATTTATTATTCTGAAGCAATTAATTTATTTACGAGTTCTTTCAATATTAAGGGTGGATGGGAAGTGAATGGATTTGTGGGTAATGTTTTTTATATATATATATATATATATATATATATATATATATATATATATATATATATATATATATATATATATATATATATATATATATATATATATATTGTGTAGTTTTTGTAGTTCTTTACCCTTGAGAAGTCTGCTTGTAGCAGTGAAACCTTTGGTAGTGTTTTAATATTATTGTTATGCTGGTCTGTTTGAATTTTTGATTTGGGGCAGTTTTGATTATATATTGACTAGTTTAGCTTTATGCTTGTAATATATATATATATATGTTTACATTTTAATGAGTTTTTTGCGTTTATGAGTAGTTTTGCTGATGTAGTGTAAATATTTTTTTTTTCTTTAATTATTGATATATTTTATTATTGATATTAACTATTGACATTTTATTGTTGATATATTTTTGGTTTTTCAATTATTGATATATTTGAATGTCATTTATGTATATTATGTTTGTTGTTTGAGTTTGGGTTGAAAGAGTTTATTTGTGTTTATTTAGTTATATATATATATAGAAGTCTTCTATATATATATATATATATATATATATAGAAGTGTGTGTATGTTTTTATTGGGTTTTAATTTATAAGGGTATTGGTAATTGGGTTTTTTAGTATGGGTTTGTGGAGTTTAGTTTTTAATAATTTTCCATTTAGTGATATTAGAAGGATAGAGTCTTTACGATGGCAGATTTACTTGTTAAAAAATGTAGGGAATTTAGTGTTTTTCCTAGGTTCTGTGTTATTAATTTTAGTAGAAATAAAAAGTTGCTTCAAAATAGGAATTTAGTTTTTAAGTTACAAACATATATATTGAATAGTTTTTTTAAAAAAAACTTTTGTAAGGTTTTACAAATTTATTTATCTATATAAAAGGAATAGATATTATTTAGAAAGGCGGCAAGATTTTAATTATTCAATTTTGAATTTTTTTATGAGACAATTTAGACAGAAGAGGTCAAATTTCTATTGTAAAAAATATGAAAGAAAATTAATGTGGTTGTTTGGGAAAGTTAATAAAATTTATTGTAGTGATAAAGGATATGAGAATAACGTTTCTGAGGATAGAGTTGTTAATCTTTCTGATTTGATGTTAAATGATAGAGAAATAGATATTCTTAGTAAAGGCCCTAATTTTGTTCCATTTCATTCAAAAAATATAGTTTTTGATACAATTTCGTCTATTGAATCTAATAATTTGAGTGATGAGCAGAAAGTTGGTATTCAATCGATTTTGAATAAAAGTTTAAAAAGGAAAGAAAAATTTGTTATTAATCCGGCTGAGATTAAACATCTTAAGAATAGGTTAATTGCTAATGATGTTAGATAAAGATCCAGGTAATTTGATTAAAAGAAAATTGATAGATATTATGAAGAAAATGGTTAATTTAAAATTTTTTAATAGAGTAGATTATTTAAAATGCTATCCTAATGATTTTACATCAGCTAAGATGTTTGTGAATATTAAAACTCATAAAGATGGTTTTCCTTTAAGATTTATTTTTGATTTTACAGGTAGTGTTGTAGAGGGTATTTCTAGATTCTTGAATAATTTTTTAAAACAATTTGTTGATTTTGGTCAGTACACAGTTTCTTCTTCTTTTGAGGCTTTTGATAAGATTAATAATTTTAAAATGGAAAGTAATTGGGCATTTGGAAGTTTAGATATTGAAAATATGTCTCAGTCTGTTAATAGGTTAAGCAGTATTAATGTTCTTTTGTCTGTATTGATTAGGAAAAGTTATTTATCAAAAAAAAAAAATTAAGGTAATTAAAGATTTTCTTTTGTTATTGGAAGATTCTATGTATTTTACTTATAAAGGTAATTTTTATAAGATTAAGGAAGGGTGGATAATAGGTTATATTATTTCTCCTTTAGTATGTTCAGTTTATATTAGTTTTATGGAAGAGGAAATTATTATTAAAAAGAATTGTTTATATGTAAAATTATTTGTCAGATATGTTGATGATTGTTTATTTGTAGTTGAGAATGATAAATTGAAGGAATTTGTAAATGTGTTTAATTGTTTTGATCCTTCTATAAAATTTGTGTTAGAAGGAGGCAGGTTAGATTTTGGTAAGTTAAATTTTTTAGATCTTTTGGTGATTAGAAATGTAGAAACTAATTGTTTATTCTGCAGCCATTTAGTTAAAAGTAAAGAATTGAGATCTATAATTAAACCTGGTAGCTATCAGTCTGAATCTCATAAAATAGCTTCTTTAAGGAATTATTGTCATAGGAATATTAAATTAAATAATTCTAGTGGGGTAGCTTTGTTTCAGAAATATCAATTTTATAAAGATTATTTGAGTGTTGGATACTCTGATAATTTGTTAAAAGTATTTTATTTAATAGTAATTTCCGTAAGGATGTAAAGGTTAAAGAAAAACATGATTTTATTTCTTTACCATTTAAATTGTCTTCTTATAAAATTGTGTGTGGAAATAGTTAATTGTTTGGAAATAAGAAAATTGCTTGGAAAAGGGGTGTTACATTGAATAATTTATTAAATAATACAAAAGAAGTTTTTGATAGAAAGACTATTCCTGGTGTAGTATATTTTATTCCTTGTTTATTTGTAAGAAGGTTTACATAGGTCAGAGTAGTTTGAGTTTAAATGAAAGATTAAAGGTTCATAAAAGTAGAGTTAAAATAGATATCTTAGTTCTGCTTTGTATGTCCATGAAAAAAATACAAGACACACTATTGATTTTGATGAAGCTAAGGTTGTCTTCTTTGAGAGAAATGAAATCAAAAGAAGAATTAAAGAGTCTTTATTATTGAAAATTTATTATTCTGAAGCAATTAACTTATTTGAGAGTTCTTTTAATATTAAGGGTGGATGGGAAGTGAATGGATTTGTGGGTAGTTTTTAATATTAAATATATTGTGTAGTTTTTGTAGTTCTTTACACTTGAAAATTCTGCTTGTAGCAGTGAAACCTTAGGTTGTGTTTTAATATTATTTTTATGCTGGTCTTGGTTAATTTTGGATTTGGGGTAGTTTTGATTATATATATATATATATATATATATATAATCAAATATATATATATATATATATATATATATATTATTGTGTGGGTTAGATTTGAACCCTGTTGGTGAGTTGGTTAGTTGGAAAAACCATAAAGCTCAATCTGTGAAACACATTGACTTATTCGATATGCAGCTATAAACGTTCTTTTATAAAAATTAAACAACTTACACAATATAAATTGAATTATTAATAAAGAATTATATATATATATATATATTGTACCAGGCACATTTGATGTGGCCAAGCACAAGATAATGTTAAATAAATTAATGGCCTAAAATACATAAAAAGCCATAAATGGGGTGATGGATATACGATTTATATAATCAAACTTTGTTATAAAATTAAGAGAGAACTGTGTCTATAACATAAACTCACACACATATATGAGTAATGCCAATATTTAAAGGCTTAGAAATATGTATTTGTAATTTTTTTTTTTTTTTTTAAAAGAAAAAGAAATGCCAAAATGTATTTATAATTTTAAATTTTTTTGTTTGTTAAAGAAACGGTGGCGTTTATTTAACAAATTGTGATTCTGTATTTATTTTTTAGTGTTTACAACCAATGTAAAAAGGAAAATTTGAAATATTACTATTTAAAAATAAGTTAAAAATAATTTCAATATCAAAATTTAATGGTTGTTTTTCTCTTCAGTTGCATTCTGATTTGCTGTTTATTCTAAAATAATTTTAACTGGATAAAAAGAACTTGATTAAACTTGCGATCATGTATGGTGAGAGGAATGTCCAATTTAAGAGAATTTTTTTTTTTAAACTTCGATTGTGATAATGTAATTACTAAAAAAATGAAAAAGATGTTATCATTCATTGAAAATTTCACTAATGATATTGTGATCTGAATGGAGATAAAAAAAACTAATTGGAAAAAAATTCTTGAGAGCACTTAGGCGATTGCATTGGAATGTTTCATGAATTGTCTAAACCAATTAGTAAAACTAAAAAAAACAATTTAATTATTTTTTTTTCTTGGAGGGATACTTGAATAGAGGGTGTATTGAGAGGATATATATCTGTTCTGAAGTTGTGAGAAGGGAGTTCATTTTTGTTTTTCAAAGGCAAATCTTATTAGGAGCCTAAGTCTAATTTTATTGTTAAGCTAATGCTGTTAATGAAACCACGTGAAGTCTTGAAATGAGCAAGCATGCTGATTTACTGTAATCCGTGGGATTTACTCTAATTAAAAAAAAATCATTCAGTCATTCTGAACCAACAGACACTAATTCACGCCATCACTCAAATAACCGTTTGAGCAGTTAACCAGTCAATAGTCAATGATGAAAACATCGGACAATTAAGTGGTGTTGAGTATACATCAGTTATATAGCTAACTATTGGAAATGTAAATGATGAACAGATGATTATTCCACCAGATACTTAGTTAATGCCGATGAAAGTTTAATTGCAACACACCATTGAAACCAGTAATTAATCTAGAATTCATAAAACAAGAAAAGACAGTTTAGAGTGCATAATATCCATTGTCCAGCCTAAAGATGCCAATCAAGCACTTTCCTGTGTATATAATGATTATGGGGTAGAAGCCCACTTCAGCGTATCCATCCAGCTCTGCTCCTGCCATCCCAAAAGAATGTAAATGCAGAGATTCAAACACCCCTGATGATGATGATAAATTCCATAAACTTGTGCTGCATTCAAGTCCAGCCCTTGCTGCAGTAGATGTATAGCCACTCAAAATCCACAGAAGGGTGAAGCTTATAGACTTTATCGGGTACACTATTTTTTTTTTGTGTTTATTTTATTTAAATTTAATATACATTTTGTAAATATATGTTTTATGTACATATGTACACAAACACACCTTTCATGTAACTTGTTAATTTTTCCTTGTTTGCTTAATGCACGTGTGTGAGTTTATAATCCACAGATCACTATCTCTCACGTATTAGTTATTTAATCCATTTTTTCTTATTAAGAAAGAAATTTTCCTTTATTTAGTCTAATAATTGCTTTGTCAAGTATTTCTTTATCATTATAGTTTTGTTTTATTAAAAAGATATATGTAGTGTATAATATTCGTTTTATATATTTAATCAATCTTGGAATGTTAATTTTTATTATCATATTATAAATGATATGGGGTAATGGGCTAATAAAAGATTTATATTATAATTCCAAAAGTGACTACTGCCATATATTTTTATTCTCTTTGTCATTTACTTTCTCTAACCAAATTATTAATTAATTGGGCAAGTTTTCAGATCCCCATTCTTTTAACTGAGAATAGAGTATGCTGAGCTAGCAAATGGGATATCATCTTACTGGGTCTTAAATCTTTATTTATCACGAGGATATTTGTTTATTAGTTTTGTTTGAATAATTATTTACCTGCATATATGCCCAATAATATTTGAAATTGCATATCCTTTCAGGAGGAGAATTATTTTTTCTTCTGGGAGTGGCATGTGTTTAAGGTCATCTTTCAAAGATATCTTTTGTGTCTGTAATAATGTTATGGTAAAGTATTTAAATTTCTCCTTTTTCCAACATGTCGCCATATTTCTTTTCATGTTCAATTTGTCCGCATGCTCATATTAATGGAATTAATATAGTACTCTTATAATTGAATATTGATAAATACAGGAATTAGATATAAGTAAAGTACAACTTTAAAATTTTTTATCCACATAGGAATGCTTGCAACTACCCTCATAGTAAAAAGTTTTGGAATTACATTAAAAGAAGAAATGTAAGAGAGAAATACAGTATTACTCCATGATGAGGGAATAGAGTGTAAACTCTAGAGAAGAATTAGAGAGAATCTTAAATAGGTATGTAATGGATATAGCAAAGATGCTATGTGTGAAGGATAAAGTGAGAGAAAATATGAAAGCATATAGTAATGGAAATATTAGGTTTACAAACAATGAACTGAATGAGACAGGGAAAAAATTGAAAAGTGGAAAGGCAACAGGTTTAGATGGATGGGCAGCAGAGATGGTAATGAATTTAGGGCATAGGGCAAAATAAAGCTTTTATTATATTTTAATAAGATAGTACAGAAGAAAGTTTTTCCAGGTAGTTGGAGAATACAAAAATAAGATTATTATTTAAAGGAAAGGGTAAGATTCAGTTGCAAAATGCATGGAAAAAAATAATGTAGTGGAGGAAATGCAATGAGGATTTAGATCAGATAGGCACATAGGAGATAGTTTATTTGTAGTTACACAACTTATAGATATGAGTAGGAATTTAGGTAAACAGCTATGTATGAGTGTTATAGATATAGAGAAGGCATATGATAGAGTAAGTAAGAGTAGTTTATGGGTAAGTTTAGAAAATATGGGAATAGATGAAATTTTAGTGGATATTATGAAGAAATTATATGAAAATAATTACTATACATATCAATTAGGGGATATAGCATCAGTTAAAGTTAGAAATAGGTTGTGACTAAGACAAGTATACCCTATGTCACATATTTTGTTGTATTTGATTGAAATGGAGAGAGCAATAGAAAGATTAGGAAGAGGGATAAAGATATCTTTAATAGATTACAAGGGAGTATATACTTTGTTGCATCTTTTTTATGTCTTTTTGTGTGCAGATAAAAAAGAAGATATGAAAGTTATGCAGAGTACATGTGCAAGGGTGAGTAAAGAAATGGGGATTAAATTTAGTGAAAAAAAATTAAATATAATGATGTTTAATATTGGGAAAAAAAGCTAAAGAATTTTTATTGGTGAATACAAAGTTAAATGTGTTGAATAGATATAGTTATTTGGGAATCATCTTAAGTAATCAGAAAAATTGCCTGAGTAAATAGGAGAGAAAAAATTAATAAATGAAGCAAATAAAAAAAAGGGATTGATAAAAAGTTAAGTGTTTTCATATAATAAATATGATGTAGCTAGAATTGTATGGAAGATAGTTTCAGAGCAGAATTCACATACAACAATGATGTATTATGTGTTAGGAAAGGGGTATTAGATTACTTAGAAAAAGTACAAAAGAAAGTAGAAAGACATGCCTTAGATGCAGATGGGGGGGACAGCAAAGGAGTTTTTATATGAAATATGCAAAAAGAAAAATGAAAATGTTTGGTAGATTGCCTTTTATGCATAATAAAAGAATAGGCAAAATTGTATTTAATTGGATTACAAATAAAGAGTAGGCAACAAGATGGATGAGAAAAGTTATGTGGTATGCAGAAGATTTGGATAAAGGTGTGATTATTGTGTTAGGATGGTTGTTGAGTGTTATAATTGTAAGGAATGGGATAAAAGAATACATACATTAATAAAGAATAGGGAGTTGGAGAAATGCATAACTAGTATGGAGTGTAAAAACAGTTTAAACATATATAGAAGTAAACAAAATATTGGGTGCACATTTATTTATGATAATAGCAAAGAAACTAGTTTATTCTTTAAGGCTAGAAGGGATCTTTAGCAACAAGAAACTATACATACAAATAGAAAAATATGAGTGATTTAGCCTGCAGGTTGTTTAAGGAAGGCATAGAATATATTAGGCATTTTTTAACTCAATGTAAATGCTTGAAAGCAGAAATGGTACAATAATAAAGTTATAGAAGAATAAATATGAACAAAGTGATTATATAGAAAGTGGGTTATTGTTTTTTTATGCTGAGTTTGGGAAAAGATAAGAGGGGTTTAGATAATAAGGCTATGGAGTTGACAAAGATTGTGTTGTGGAAATATTATGGAGCAGATTATGGGAAAACATAGAATGGAGAATGGAAAGAAAAGATAAAAAGTGGTTAACAGGTTTCTCTGGACATGGTTGCTGAGAGATATCTGACTCTGTATAAGAAGTCACAGTGTGGCACATCACATCTTTGTCAATTAACAATTTGAAAAGTTAACCTTCTCACAATTCCATGATCTTAATGATCATTGGCTGTCTGTTAATTAATTATTGTTTGTATTTTTATATTATCATAGCTTTCTTTTTTTTCCTTTTCTTGTTTTTTTTTTTAATTTGCAATATTTTTACATTATTATATTTGAAGTTAAAACAATAAATATTTGACTTATTATGGTCATAAAACGGATATATATATATATATAAACCATTATACAATTACAAATATCAAATAACGCCCAACTTCAAAATGATCAAAACACTGTTAATTTCTTTATCAACCCCTTTCTTTTATTTTCTATTATTGAGATATAGACTTTTAAACAGAGGGCGTTACTAGATATTTGTAATTGTATAATGGTTTATATATTTGTATAATTATTTCAGTTAGTGTTAACAGTAACTTTCTTTTCAACTTTTTTTTAATATATATATATATTATACCGGACCATACTCCCTTGCAGATTTCTAATCCTAATCTTACACTGAGCATGAAGTGACCAAGATTTAACAGGGAAAGAAATGGATATCAATTTAGCCGATTATCTGTACTTATACATATTGGTACTTCCAGCTAAACTGATAGAAAGAGTGAATTTACAGGACTCTGCCAGTTAAAAACACCCTTTAGTTGATATCTTATTTGAATGCCCGAATATTTAGAACTTTATGGTGAGTACACACCTTTGAAAAGTCTATTTACAAAATAGACTTTTGCACGCCACTTCTAGAAAAGAATCAGAAAATGAATTTTCCCCCTCCTAGAAGGATGTGAGTTCCTTTATGTTCAGCGAAACATAAGAATAAGATTTAACACCCTGGTAGAGCGATATCTCATGTGTCTAGCTCAGTCATCTACATCTAGGGTCTTCAAATGGGTAAGTTAAATGGTTATTACAGGTACATGGTTGATAAGGAAAGAATACATTTTATCAAATAAATAATAATACCAAAATGAAACAAGTTTAATATTATGATTAAATATTTATTTAATCCCAAATACCCACCACCGTCATACTTAAAATAATATAAAAATAAATAAAATGAATTATTATCATAACCTGTATATATATTTGATGCTTTTAAGTAGATAAAATATATATATATACAATTGAAATGAATACAAAAATAGATAAACCCCATAAATCTATTTACAATACAATATTTTATAAAGAATGGAAGTGATCTGAGCCTTTTTTACCCTGTAGAAATAATTTATACTTTGTGTGATTTGATATACAGATGTTTTACGATAAGAGATTTTCAGTTATCCAGGCATACACTTTTACTCAGGACTTTAAAACCTTTTTTATTGATAGTAAATATAATAAAAAAAACAACAATTCTGCATAAGTATATTTGCACTATGAAATATTTCACTAATTTCATATTTTTCAACATGTCAATAAGGTTGCGTATTTCAGATACCATTTAGTACTCAACATGAAGTACTGTATCTATTTTCCTTTTATAATAAATTCTTATACATGTATATACGTGCAGCACAATTATACACTTACTACTATTCTAAATATAAAGTTATTAGAGGACTTGCTTACAGGGAATCTATAATAAATAAATCCCTTTTTGCATGCATCGTGAGGTGCAGCAGTGACAAAAAATATAACTTAACAGAATATACAGATAAATATATTTTTAAATATTCAACATGAGGTATCATATTTGCCGAATATTTAAAGCATATGTGCGCATATATACACATGTATATTTATGTATGACAAATTTCAGGAGTAATGACAAGAGTGAAAACGAATAGCAACAAAAAGAATCTAATTGCAACCTCTGTTGAAAATACTAGAATTTAAAATAGAAAAATTGACTCAAAATATTTAAGTAAAAGCTTTATCATTTATGCCAGTAATAACTGTAAATTCATTATACATATTCAAGACACAACTCTCTCTTTTTTTAAATGATTAATAATAATAAAAAATAATAATATATTTAATCGGAAATATCAGAGTTAATTATTTCAATATTAATAAAATATTTGTAAAAGAAACTTATGTAGGCATCTTCATCTTCTAACTGAGCTTTGAGCAGTTTCAATTCAACTAACTGTGCAGTGAGGATTTCATCTCATTCAGGCATAGGCAAGGCGGCTGTTGTCATCATTGTAGCCGGCTGGAACTGACATGATCACTTCTTGGTGATTTGGACAGAGAAAGAGTGGTGCACTGGCTGGTTGTCTACCCCATGGTCATTATCATTTCACTGGAATCTCTAGTAGATTGCTTCATATCTTTTTCTTTCTTTTTTATATTATAATAATTAGAATTACTATTAAATGTCCATTTGGTATCTTGACTGGTTCATTAAATCCTTAAGAAATCAAGAGTTCTTAAAAGAACCGTATAATAGATTTCTTAGAAAATAGCAGTAGTCTTGTCCATAAATTAATCTCTAAGAAGCTGGATGATTGAAGAATTCTGGAGGCAAAGTATTGAATGACTTGCCTAGAACAACTGCCAAAGAAAGAATGAATCATATAGCACTGACCGAAACTTATCAAACCCAATCATACAAAAACAATTCAGTTATCCCCTCTGAGAAGTATAAATCAGCCAATCCTTTCAATTTACCTTATCATTTAGATTATAAACATTCCTTTATATTTTTCCGATTAAATTCTACATTTTAGGGTTTAATATAAAATTTGGTTTCCATCTTGAAAACCCAGACCACTTCATTACAGATATCAATACAAAATAATTTCTATTTTATCTATATAAAAAAAAAAAAAATTAATTACAACATTCATTATCAAACATTTTGCTTTTTGATTAAGTTTTTACCAAAGCAATTAACATTTTTTTTTTGATTTCAGAAAAAGATTTCAATTTTTAGAAAAGCAATTAAAATTATATATATACAAGTATGTTGGAACAATTGCTTTAATTATTTATTTTACTAAAATGTTCAAACATTTGATCCATTTGTTTAATAGAGTTTGCTTTTCTCTATTTGAATTTTTCAGAGAGAAGCAAAATACATAAAAATAACATATCATAAAATATACAAAAATGAAAAATAAAAAAAAATACATGAGTTTATTATATGTGTATAATATTTGTGTCGATTTCATGTTACTTGGTATGTGTGAGTGTTTTAATGCTCAGACCCAACTTCCATTATTAATATAGCACATTTATGTATTTGTTGTGCTTAATATCTACAGATTTATATGTGTATCTGCTGTAATGTTTTTACAGAATATTTTGTGCATGGACATTTGATAATGCTAAAGGAAATAATTATTTTACATCAAATTTACGAATAAACATGAAATAGTTATGGTTAGGTTAACTTTCTTTTTTATATATAATAAAAATAATATAACTATAAAAGTAAAAAAAAAAAGTAAAAAAATTCGTATATGTTAAATGACAAATTGTACTTATTGAAATGATTTATTAATGTCTTATAACATCAATATAAATAAATAATAATAATTGATATCTGATATTTTTTAATAATAATCAATCTGAATTTGTTTAATAATATTTTCAAAGAGTAATACATTTTGCATTATATTTCTCCAAATGTAAATAAATTAATAATTAAAAAAACCTATTCATAAAAAATAAAAATGTAAAGTAATACTATTTATGGAATTATACCTGTATGCTAAAAATCTATATTGTAGAATGAAGATGTGGTTAGAAACAAAAAAAATAATGAATACAATATACTCTAAAATTATAAAAATAATATGCATAATTAGAGTATTATTGCATCAGTTTTCATTGACCAGAAAAATCTCACAATTGAAAATGTATCTTTTATTTACAGCACATAAGAACATTACATGAATAAAGTGGTCATAGAAAAAAATGTAATAAGAAAAAAATCGGCAAATATTGATACACACATTTGCTGAAAAATCACATAACGTTTCTTTTTGTCCACATAAATTCAATTAATAAGGATTATAATGTAATAAAATTTATATCTATATTTTTTTTAGTTGATAGCAATCAATCTTTAAGCTATTAACATTCTCAACCTGAGGTTAATATTGTTTATTTTGTAATTTTTATTATAATTTACAAATAATACATATACCCATAAATATATATTGAGATGGTTATGTGTCTCATGGCATACAGCAACACAGTAATGTGTGTGCATATATATATATATATGTGTGTGTGTGTGTAAATTTATAAATAAATATTAGAAAATACAGTACTTAAAAGTTTATAAAAATATATCTATAACCTTCACTTAAAAGTGCTTTCAATTACCTTAGGAGTTTTTGTCAAAAAACACTTTTAAAATATCAGCAAGAGATAATTAATAGGCAAGCAGCAAACATTAAGTTCACGGAATTATGGGAAAGTTAACATCATGGAATTATGGGAAAGCTGACATTTTAAAAGTATTAATTGACAAACACTACAAGTGACGGTTATAGATATATCTTTATAAACTTTTAATTATTGTATTTTCTAATATTTAATTATAACTTTATATATATATTATTTTGAAGAAATACAAACATTGATTTGTAATATTGTATATATTTAAAATTGAAAGGAAAAGTAGTAATAAACACAGACAATTTCTTGTAATATTTTCGATATTACACAGAAATAAAAGTTAAGAATTAAATAATTTTGAATTAAAAATATATTATAAATTAAACAATTAAAATAGGTTTAATTAAAATTAATAATTCTTATTTTGAAATTAAAACAAGCTTGTTTTTTATGTTACAAGAGGGATACTGAAAATTATAAAATTCCACTATCTATTTTGATTAGCAAATTCTTTTTAAATAATGCTTGTATAACATATTTTGATAAAATTCAACAGCAATTTTTCAAAGGACTACCTTAAAATACTCATTTTTTTTTCAATCAATATAAAGTAAAACTGATTCTAATATTAGATAAGAGTCAGTTATAAATTATAAATCTAAAGCAACAATATACACTAGTTAAAAAATAAAAATAAAATAAGAATATAAAACTAAAGATACTACTCTAATCTTTAATTTTTTGGTTGGGAAAAATGTAATATTGCATCTTACATATCCATATAAACCATTAAACCCCCTCATCACACAAAATGTTATAACTCAGCAAACCAACCTTCTCAATATAGAATTCATTATAGACTATATATATATATATAGACAATTAAATACTTAAAATATATAAATAATAAATTTATTAATATCTAATCGATTTTCATTCAAAAATGAATCTTATCAAGATATTATAACAATTGAAAAAATTCACGTGATTTACATATCATTTTAACACATCATCTACAGGTCAAACTTAACAATAAAGATATTTTTATATTTTCCAATTTTTATTTAATGACCATTTTCCACCTACCTTTACCGACCTTTGTACTAAATTCATACATTTTCTTTATTTTCATGTATATACAATGTTTCATATACTTTTTTTTAATAATTTTTACAATATTTGATGACTTCAATACTTTCTTCACAATTCATAATGTGTCCTGTTTCTAAAAAATGGCAAAATGGACCTGATTTAATATCTTTTCTATTTATAGCTCTAACATGCTCTTTACGCCTTTCTATTTTACTTTTTGCTGACTGACCTATGTATATCATCTTGCATCTTTTACAATAATTTTATAAACTATTCCTACCCTATCATTCTTATCATTCCTTATTTTAGAATTACTTACAAGTTTTTTTAAAGATTTACTATTTTTCCATCCAATACCTATATTAAGCTTTATTTTTTTCTTTTTTATCATTCAGAATTTAATATACATCCTTAGAATATGGAATAGAAATCCATTTCTTATTTTTTCTTTTATTTTTATTGCTAACTTTTTTATATAAATTTTTATTTATTAAAATATTTTTTACAATTTTACTATTATATCCATATTCAATGTATTCATCTTGGATTTTAAATTTTTGCTCCATTGCATCTTTATCGTTTAATGTAAGCCTATCATTTTTTTCTTTTATTCCTATTAGTACCCCCATTTTTTGATACCAAGGTTGATAAGATTCTGGATGTATCATTCCTCTAACATTTTTATTTTTCATCCTTTTTTATTAATAAATCTAAATATTTTATTCCTTCTTCATTATTTTCTATAGTAAATTTAATATTAAACATATTTTTATTAAGCTCATTAAAAGCTTTCATTATGCTTCTTCCATTTCCTACAACTAAAATATCATCCACATACCTAAAATACTTTATAATTTTTCCATTTTCAATATACTTATCTATTACTTTCTGCTCAATCCAATCAACCATAGTTGATGCCATAATTCCACTTATTGAACAGCCCATTATTCATCATTTTTCAATACTCCAAAATTCATTATTATATTTTACATATAAAGTCTCATTAATCTTGATTAAAACCTCTTCTATAATTTTATCCATTCTTTTGAAATTATCTTCCCATCTTTGACTTTTCTAACTACAATGTTAATACTTTCTATCCTAGAAAAACTCTTATAGATTTTTTCTATATCAAATGATGCTACATTACCATTCCTATTTAATTTAACAGTATTCAGACTTTTTAGTACTTCCTTAGAATTTTTCACCAATTTATTATTTATATATTTTAAGTATGTAATTGTCTATAAATTGAATATATTTCATTTTAAAGAATAGTATATTATAAAGACAACATAATGGTTTTGTAATGACATCATTGTGATATATATATATATTGTACCAAAGTACATTGATATGTAATTAATTTATTATGAATTCCATGTTTAAATATATAAAAGTTTAATATTAAAAGAATAAAATGTAAAAACTAAAGAGTAGGGGGGGGGATTTTTGTATTGAATAAAATAAATTGTTAACCTGTTTAAAATAATAAGTTGTTTAAAATAATAAGCTGTTTAAAATAAAATATTTTTTTTTGATTAAAAGAAAAAAAAAATCTTGTAATAAATAAATGATTTAATATTTTTAAAATGAATTTTTAATAAAATAATAAAGAGATTTTGTTTTATTTTATAATAAATTAAATAAATATATGTGCATGTGTGTATGCAATTTTTAATAAAAAGTAGATGCTAGAAGCTTATTTTATTTCACAAGAGGAATGCAGCTGCTAAAAATAAAGTTTTCCATTGTTTAAAAAAAGTATAAATAGCTCAATTTTTATTATTCTTGGTTCTGACTTTCGTATTCTAATAAAATATTTTGAAGTAATATTTCCAAAAATGTTGCACTGTTAAAAACCAACCTATTTGCAGTTGACCGAAAAGCTATTCTCTATGCATTTAAGACCTGCGAATAGTTCAGAAAATAATCATGTTAAAATAAACTACATGGACAGCAGAGTGCGGGGAACACCAGACCAGCCATGAAAATATCAGGACACAAAATCTATGAAATTTTTTTTACCAGTCATCGATGAGTTCAGAGATAATTCCATTATACTGTTTCTGTCATATTTAAAAACCTAGGTAATTATTTGACTTTGATATATAAACATTCCGATTTTCTTTAAAAATAAAGATAAAAAAACTTTGAACTTTTTGAATTAAACTTTAAAAAAAAGAATAAACTTTAAACTTAAAAAAAAAAATAATATTTGCAAATGATAAATAAGTAAAAGCAGCTTCTATAAAATAATATTTTTGGCATGCATAAATGTGTGATTTGATTTTCTACTTAAACTTAAAAAATAATAATAATAAAATATGATGTAACATGTATAATTTATTTGCTTAAGTAATATATTAAAATGTTTATTTTAATCTTTTAAAAAAGAAGTGTATGTATGTTTCATTATAAGATAAAATAATGCATTTATTTTAAAATAAAGTAAAACATTTAAATTATTTCTCTTAAAATATTTATGTTTATTTCTGATTCCTGCGGGTAAGTATAAACATTTATTTTTTTAATAAGAGTAGAAGGAAAAAAATCCAATCATTAAGAATAGTATTTTAGAAAAGATTCACCAAGTTAAATCTATAAATGTTTAGTATTCAGTATAATGTTTTTATTATTAGTTTTAAAGGAGCGAAGTATTATTTAGAATGGTTCAGGGGGAAAATTATTTTTGTTTTATAAATAATAGTAGCAGTTTAGAACAGGCAGGCGTTTAAGATATACTTTTTGTTTGTTTGTTAGAAGGTGGTTAGAAACGACTGATCTAGCAGATGTTTCAGGCACTGGATTATGCTGATCAGATGGACATGCTAATTCTAATGTAATTAGCTGGTGCCTAAGGAATTTTTTTTCTTCTTTAAAAAATAATAATAAAGTGTTTAGTTGATCGGTATATATTTTGGTAGTCGAGTGTTGAATGTTATTAATAGTTTGCTATTGTTAATAGTTGACACTTTGCCTGAAAACCAACCATTTCTGTAAGGAAAATTTAGGAGGACAAAATATCATAAAATATTAGTTAATATTTTATTTGTCGATGCTTAGTGTTGTTTCCCTTAAGTTTAAATAATAATTTTTAAATAGTAAGTTTTATATAGCGTTTAAGAGAAGTGAAGGTAAACAAATATTAAATAATAATAAATAGTAGTAGTTTCGTTAAGAGATAAGTAGTTCGTTTTTTATATAGTTGTTGTTCGGAGCAAGTCGTTTTTCGTTTATTAGGTTGCTGGCAATTAGCAGGTGGGTTCATTTTAGATTCCGATTGGTTTAATATATATATATATAAGTACTCCAAATAAAATATGATTTCCAAAAGGAACAATAACCCCCACAAACATTATTATGTAAGGAAACATTTAATTACTTATATTAGTTATATATAAAAGGAACATACACCGAAACTCATAAGAAATTAAATGTTCAAAATTGATATAATTTATAAAGAAATTTATAATTTTTTAAAATAACAACTTTGTCATAAACGACTGTACAATACATGCATATGAATAAAGATAACAAAATTCAAAAGCAAGCAACAAAAATATAAATTTTAAAGGAAAGAAATAATAATTAAAAACCTTTATAATTAATCATTAATACATACACATGAATCATAAAACATTACATAAGTAATTAACTCAATTACACATAAACTCATGATTTAAAAGAATAAAATTAACACACAAAAAAGAACAACGTCAATTTGATGGTCAGAAGAAGATATGTCTTGACTGACATTTTTTTTCTTAAAAATAAGATTCAATAATACCTTGGACTAAGAAACAGCTACTCCATGAAAGTTATGATCAATCTTCATGTTTGAAAATAATAATCGACAACCATCAAAGGCAAAAGTATAAAACAACAAGGAAATATTGAAAAATAAAAACAAAACAAAAGGGATTCAATTTGACCGATTGAGAATTTCAAAGTAAAAGTCACAATGATGAAGTAGTTATAATTTTCACTGTTTCATGGAATGCAGACAATTTTACTGTTTTATCCGCCCCCTCCCAGTCATTTGTGACTGGATTTTAAAGCAATGTTTCTTTTATTTAAAATATTAATATTATTTTAAAATTAAAATAAATAAATAATATATTTTATTTTATATTTATCGTTAACATTTTAAAATCACATTAAAATTTATTCTGTATATAAAGACTTTTAATATATACAATGAAGAAAAATATTTGCATAAAAGCAATACATGTAAAGTCAGACATAAGGGTTATATTAGCCACTCTTCCACTTAATAATAAAATATAGTTGATTTAGCAATAAATATTGCACTTTTTTTTTTCTACGTAAAAAGGCAATTTCTTTCAATTTCACAATAATGTCATGCTTAGGCATACTTCTCTAGAAACATACTTTCAACCTCCTATGAACAACAAATAATGTCATCTTTACTTCTCCGATACATTCGTATTAATATAAAAATGATTTATAATTCAATTAAAATTATTTATTGTACCAAAAAACTGACAATGAGTATATCATGTCACATGAGTAATAATAGAGCTACCCTGATCACAGATATAATATCAAACAAATTATATAATGAAAATATATTTAAATAAAGTCTTTCACTATTATGAGCCTTAGAGGCTGTTAATATAAAAATATGCCTGGCTAAATTTTGAGACATAAAGACTGAAAAATATAAGACTATGCCTAACTCACTCTTTAGACTTAGAGGCCAATAAATATAAATATGCCTGGCTTAGTTTTGAGATTTAGAGACTGATAAATATAAAAATAGGTTGGAAACAGGGCTGAGATAAGAACTCTAAAGTATCAATAAATCATGACAATCTAAAACAATGAAACATTCTCTATTAATCACCAATACATAAAGCAGTATGATTAACCACTGATAAAACTCATAAAATTAATTTTGATTTCAAACTTCATAAAGTTTTTCTTTACATGCCTAATCAACAATGCAGTAATAGAATATCATTTAAATTCTAACCGCTAATGTTTTTCTTTAACTATTCATTTATTGACATTGCTGGAAAGTAGAATATGAAATTTGCGTATTAGCCCTATTTAAATATGACACAATAAATCTGAAACTTCAATCAAACATTTAGAATATAAAGACAGTAATTCAATTTTTTAACAATCTTTCAATATTAAATGAAACATCATTATTATACTAGTTCATTTGTCACAACTTTTTTCTCCAACTATTATTTTAGCAGTTGAACAGTTCAATTATTTTTTTAAATAGTCATTTTTATGATGCTCAGTAAATCTACATTTGTAATGTGTACTATGTAACTTATGTATTCATTCTCCTACATAAAGTGCCCATTAACAAGTCCAGAGTCATAAACTAAGAGGCCATTCTTATTATTAAATGGATTAAAATTTGCCACTTTCTAAACATTTTAATCAATATGCAGGCCCTCACTCATAATGCCCTATAACACCTTTTTTATCATATAGTAACTGATTCATTTTTAGAAAAAAATGAGTATTTTATTTTGTGTTTTCTAGCTATACTTTTTACTATCATGCTCACATAATGAGTTCTTGAATATAATTTCTTATTGGACCATTTACATAGCTTAATTATTTGCCTAAGCTCTGGAGTTCCTTTTTTAATTCTCTAAATTTTAATGTGGGTGGTTTCCTAGTACTTTTATTAGGTACCCTACTAAATCCATTTCTTTACTATTTAAATAACTTAATTTGTTTTTCAAATCATATATATTGTGGATGAATTCAGATATACCACCAACTATAATGCAAGCATCATATTCTAAGACTTCTGTATTAAGATAATTTACATTATCAATATACTGAACCTTTTAAAGTAATGCAGTCCGATATTTATCACCAACTTTAACTATTTTATCTACAACAGTTTTTTCTTTATTATTTTCTCTATTCTCATTTATCAGCTGAGCAGAATCATGTTTTGCTGTAAAATAAATTCTTTCTGTTCTTTATTCTGCTCTTTCGTAATATTTATTAACTCTTTAAATTTTTATTTTGTGTTTTGAGGTCCTGACTTTTTTAGATTTTTTTATTCAATTTTGTGAACATTTTCATGATCATGTTTTAAACTAACTATCAGTGAATCCACTGAGTTTTGATTTTTGCTCTAGCTAAGGTAATCATATATAATGTAAATAAAATGTCCATTAATTAAAATAAATTGTAATTATAATAAAAATAAAAAATTTAACATTAATAAACTACTAAAACACTCTTTAAATCTGTACAAGTACTTTCAGTTAATTTCATAAATATGCTTCATCTGCCATTAAATTAAAAAAAAAAACCCAAAGCATAAACAAACATAATCAATTTGAGTCCCATGAATCCCATATTTTAATGATAGCAGCTTGACTATTTATTAAATGCGTTTTATTTCTATTTATAAAAATTACCTCCTTAATTTTTTTTATTAAAGTGTCCCACTTCATGAAGAATTTTGACTCTTTAAAAACCAAATTTAAATTTATATTTACATGGTTTTTCATAATCAAAGAAAACTGAATCATTAAATCACCATTATTCTTACTTTTACACACTTCATGTTCATTTAAACTTTTTTCAATACTGCACCTCGATTCACCTATATATGACAACATATAGTCACAAAAGTGATATATGATATTACTTTTCTGCTTGATAGGTATGACATCCTTAGAATTATTGATTCATTTATTAATATTGTTTGGAACATAGAATGATACATTAAACATGTTCTTATATATATCCTTAAAAAATTTCACTTGTGGAGTTAAAATAAATGGAATAGATATCCATTGTTTAATGTCAATCTTCATTCCCTTTTAATAATTATAACTCTTTTTGAATTGACATAAAGTATTGTTTATTTGTTTCCTTTTTTAACCAACATCAGGCACTTCCTTTACAAATATCTTGATATTTTTCAGTTTATCACTTTGGTAATGACATAATTTTCATTAAAAAACAAAAAATATCTAAAACTTGTCATCTTCTGCATAATTGGTATTTTTGAATTACAATTTATATATCCCCTTTTTTGCAACTGCTTGATTATTAATTTATAATTTAATATACTGTTATCTCTTGTAATAATTAAATCCAAGTATTTAATATTTTTATCTGTTTCCATTTAATTGTCTCTTTTAAGCCATTCATATTATTTAATTCCTCTACCAGCAAATTTATAATATTAGCATTTCTACATTCAAAATATCATCCACATATCTTTTATAAATTTTACTATCTTTAAAAGAGCACTCTCCTTAAAGTATCCCTCTCATATAATGCTATCACAAAATTGCAAACTTGTGCAACTATAGGCAGACCCATAGGCCAACCTTTAGATATTTTATAATATTGACCTTCAAATGATGCAACAATGTTATCATTAAATTTTTTTAAAGAATCAACAGTAAACTTTATCATATATTTACAAATATCTACTTTTTAATGTATGTTCAATCATTTTATGGAATTCATTCTATCAATATAATCATACATTTCTGTTACATCCAATGAAGCAATAACATAATTTTCATTAATCATCAAATTTTTAATATTATTTACAAAGTGAAAAGATGAAGCAATAGTATTTTCCCAAATTCCAAAAAACTCTTGTAAAAGTTTATCAATATATTTAGAAGTCTGATACATGAATAAACCACCAAAATCTATCATAATTCACAAAGTATTACTTTCTTTATGTAACTTTATATTTGCAAAAATTTGAGGACATACAGCACAGGAAGGATATATCATATAGGCAGTTATATTACACAAAGCTTTATTTTTAGCATTTTTAAAAATAATGTTAATCAATTTTATTCTTTGAGCATCTATATTATTTTCTTCAATAAAACAGAAACTAAGTTTCACCATTTGCATTTTAACTTTATTAATATATTGGCATTCATCATTAAACACATTCGCAACCCTTTATCTTCTTTCCAACAAAACATATTATCACTCTTCAACCTCGGTTTAAATTTTGAAATAGCCAATTCCCCTGATTTATCATAAGACATCACATTAAATTTATTTCAATTAATTTTTTTAATAATATCAACAGGAAAATGATTATTACCAAAAATCATTTTAAATGAATTTTGAACAGCTGCAATTAGTTCCAAATTATAATCATTTAACTTACTACCAACATTTATTTAGTCCTGACTTAAACATATTTTTGAATCAAATGTATCTTATTATTTGATAAATTAATAAAGTTTAACTCATTATAAGCTTGTGGATTCATGGGATTTTAATTGATGTTTGTTTCTGCTTTGTTTTTTTTTTAATTTAATGGCAGTTGAGGCAAGTTTAAGAAATTAATCAAAAATACTTCTGTAGATTTAAAGACAGTTTTTAATAATTTATTACCGTTAAATTTATTATTTTATTATAATTACAATTTTGTTTTAATTAATGGACATTTTATTTATGTTACATGTTATTATATTTGTTACAGTATTTAATACATTGGATATAAGTAATAGTAAGAAATGATGGATCATTAAGCAATGGTAGAAGCAATGTAAAAGAATTATTAAGCTTAAATGCAAACATCGTTTTTTAAGGAATTGTAAAGTTTTTCATGTATTCCTGAATTGTTGTAACATAAAATTGAATATCTACATAAATTTAATATTGAGGTGTATGGGTAAATTGAAATTAATCATTTTAAATAGTATTATTAAAATGTGTAAAAAAGAACTTTTTGATACTGGAAAATATCTGAAGGCAATTGAACATTTAAAAATTTTAAATGAATGGTGTGCTTTGGACATATATACAATTGTTTGGGAAGATGGAGTTAAATTAATTGAAGTTATATAATAAATTTGAGAAGAACACGATTTTTTATTTAATAAGCAAAATATCTGCAATTTATAATAATTTAAACTTTATTAATTTATCAAATATTATGATACATTTGATTCAGAAATACGTTTCAAGTCACTGAGCTAAATACATCAGTGGTAATTGGTATTATTATAATTTGGAACTAATTGCAATTGCAGCTGTTCAAAATTCCTTTGAAATGATTCCTGTAGATAATCATTTTGCTGATGATACTATTAAGAAAATTAATTCTAATAAATTTCATGTGATGCCTTATGGTAAATCATGGAAATTGGCTATTTCTGAATTTGAACAGAGGTTGAAGAGTGATAATATGATTTGTTTGAAAGAAGATAAAGTGCCATGAAAGTGTTTACTGATGAAATGTCAATATATGGATAAAGTTAAAGTGCAAAATGGAGAAACTTTGTTTCTTTTTGATAGAAGAATATAATATAGATGGTCAAAGAATAAAATTTATTAACAATATTATAAAAAGTGCTAAAAATAAATCTTTAAGTAATAATGCATACTATATGATATACCTTTCCTGTGTTGTATGTCCTCATATTTTTGAAAATATAAAGTTACATAAAGAATGTAATCCTTTGGGAATTATGATTGATTTTGGTGGTTCTTTCATTTATCAGTCTTCTAAATATATTGGTAAGCTTTTACAAGCATTTTTAGGATTCAGGGAAAATACTATTGCTTCATATTTTGACTTTGTAAATAGTATTAAAATATGGTTATTAATGAGAATGGTGTTATTGCTTCAAAAATGTAACTGAAATGTATGGTTCTGTTGATAGAATAAATTCCATAAAAATAATTGAACGTATATTAAAAAGAAAGGTATTTGTAAATATATGATAAAATTTACTGTTGATACTTTTTAAAAAATTAATGATAACATTGTTGCATCTTTTGAAGGTCAATATTATAAATTGTTTAAAGGTTGGCCTATGAGTGTGCCTGCAGTTGCACAATTTGCAATTTTGTTATCTACATATGAGAGTGATATTTTAAATATGTGCTCTTTTAAAGATATTAAAATTTACAGAAGATAATGTGGATGATGTTTTTTTTTTTGTGGAAACACTAATACTATAAATTTGCTTTATAGAGGAATAAAATAATTTGAATAGATTCAAATGGACTATTGAAGAGGAATGGGAAAAATATTAAATATGTTAATTATTACAAGAGATAACAGTATATTAAATTATAAATTAATAATCAAGCCATTGCAAAAAAGGGAAGATATAAATTGTAAATCAAAAGTACCAATTATGCAGAAGATGGCAAGTTTTAGATCTTTTTTGTTTTCTAATGAAAAATTGTGTCATTACCAAAGTAATAAACTGAAAAATATTGAGATATTTGTCAAGGAAGTGCCTGATGTTGGTTATAAAATGGAACAAATATACAATGCTTTATGTCAGATTGATAATAAATAATGGATATATATTCCATTTATTTTAAATCCACAAGTGAAATTTTTAAGGATATATATAAGGACATGTTTAATGTCTCATTATATGTTCCAAACAATGTTAATAAATTGTCCATAATTCTAAAGACGTTGTACCTGTCAAGCAGAAAAATAATATCATATATCAATTTTTTTGCAATTGTATGTTCTCATATTTCGGTGAATCAATTGCACTATTGAGAAGTGATTAAAGGAGCATGAATTGTTATATAAGCATGCAAAAAGTAAGAATAATGGTGATTTAATGATGTTTCAGTTTTCTTTGATCATAAAAAAAAAACATGTAAATATAAATTTAACATTTGATTTTGATAGTGTAAAAATTCTTCATGAAGAGTGAAACCATAATAAAAGATAAATTAAAAAAAAATTTTTTAATAATTAGCCAAGCTGCTAACATTAAAACACAGGATTCATGAGATTTGAATTGATGGGATTTGCTTTCACTTTGTTTTTGTTTTTTTTTTAATTTAATGACAGTTGGGGCAGATTAAAAAAATTGACCAAAAGTACTTCTGCAGATTTAAAGACGGTTTTTAATACTTTATTACCATTAAATTTATTATTTATATATATAATAAATTTTGCTCCAATTTTTTTTAAAAGTATATACAAACTCTATTTTATTTATTTAATAACTAAAATGCACACTCTTATTTCCATATGTAATCTTTCTAAAACTGTAATGTACTTTAAATTTAATGTTTTATTTTATTTATTTGAATATTACTATTATCTCTACCAATGTCTATTTTTAGTTTATAGATGGATTCTTATTTATAACAAAATAAATAATTATATTTATCATCCGATCAAGTATTTATATATCATATTTTAAAGGCTAATTTGTATTTGTCCAAACTCTAACAAAAAGTAATTTAAAACTAACCTGGTTTCAATCATAGTTTTCTTCAATTAGTACAATTCCATACAGTTCCCCAAATATAACAGTCTGCTCTTTTAACAATTGGTAATAATCAAATTAACAACAAAATAAAAATACAATATTTGCAGATTATATTTTATCTAGGGAATTTTAAAGATAACTAATGGATTACTGTGTACATGATAGAGTGTCTACATACAACATATTTTTAATTGACAATTCATTAATAATCATAAGAAAAGATAAAATTGAACATGTATTAGAACAAGTTTCCATACACATTCAATTATATTTTTTAACCTCTATTCTACACCACCTAATACTTTATTATGTTAACAAAATAAATAACCAGCTTGGGTTAGAATGAGAAATGACAAGCAAAAAGTATTAACAACAACAATAAGTTAACTGAAGAGTAGAATTATATAATAGTAATAATAACAAATGTATACCCATTCTTACAATTAAAAAATTATATGAGAATCTCACATGAAAGGTAAACATCTTTATAACTTACAATAACTCTTTGAGAATAGTTAATTAGCTTAATGTCTTTGTGAGCTCATGTATATAATTTGTGTCTGTAATAGCAAAAATACGGTCAATGATCATTAAATTTTAATTTTTCCTGGTAATATAGAATTTTAGCTTTTTTTTGCTTCACTTTGTGGTAGTTTTCCTATGCGATTTTGCATTGCAATTTTCTTCTGATCATTTAAAATAGATAAATTAACAGATTAATTTATAGAAATACATTTCTATGTGATAACCAGTGTAGATGACTACTTTTTCTTTCATATCAAGTAAATGTCAAATAATTTTTCAGTATTGAATAGTGATGTATGGATCAGCAGAATCAAAGTTAAGTTTTAAGACATTTGTTTGCCCACAATTCCATATTCAGCTACATGTTGGAAACAACTGGAAAAGCATTTGTAAGTATTTTCTACTCAATGAAATACATGAAATTAAATTTAAAAAAATTATAAAATTTTATTGACTTTTATATAGTGAAAGACAGGGTGATAAAGCAGGTAAAATATCTGTTTTTTGGAACTCAAATCATTTTATTGTTTTTTTTTTGCCCCCAGTCATTCGTGATTGGTTTCTATAGCAATGTTTCTTTTTATGAAAATAGTAAATATTTTTTTAAAAAATAATATTTTACTTTTACACTTACTGTTAGCATTTTAAAAACACTTTAAAATTATTCTGTATATATGGGATTTAATATTTTGTTATACATAGTAAAGAAAAATATTTACATAAACACAATATCAATAAGATCTGGTGAGGGGCACTATATAATATATATATATATATAATATAAAAATCATTATATATATATATATATATATATATATATAATATAAAAATCAATATATATATCAAAATACAGTACAATTTATATAAATTATATTCTTTTAGAAGTACTTTTGACTATACACTTTGTAGTCTTTATCAACTATATAACATTGAATAATCAAAACGAGACAACCCTTAACAATACCCATAGTTCAATTCAGATTTCCCACAATTCTGTTATCTTAACATTTGATGACTGGCGATTCATTAACATTTGACAATTTCTTGAAATCAACATAGCCTCTTTTATTTTACGTTTATTATGACAACGTTCAATTTGAATAATTTTCATATTTTTATAATCAAATTTAAATCCATATTGACAGATTTCAATATGGATTTAAATTTGATTATAAAAATATGAAAATTATTCAAATTGAACGTTGTCATAATAAACATAAAATAAAAGAGGCTATGTTGATTTCAAGAAATTGTCAAATGTTAATGAATCGCCAGTCATCAAATGTTAAGATAACAGAATTGTGGGAAATCTGAATTGAACTATGGGTATTGTTAAGGGTTGTCTCGTTTTGATTATTCAACGTTATATAGTTGATAAAGACTACAAAGTGTATAGTCGAAAGTACTTCTAAAAGAATATAATTTATATAAATTGTACTGTATTTTGATATATATATTGATTTGTATATTACATATATTGTGAAACGAATACAGATATCAAACTATTTATTACATATATATATATATAATACAATGTTTTGGGTATGAACCATGTATTATTTTGCATTACAATCCAATATTTCGACGGACTAGCAACCACCGTTATCAAGGTTAACTTTTAAAAGAACAATCTCATTAGATCTCAAAGAATAATGTGACTCAGTGCAAAATGAAAAGTGAGATTCAACTTGAAGTAATTCAGCATTCACAATATGAGGCTTATCAAAATGTTTATTTCCCTCAGTTTTTTCACCTGTTACATTCAAGTTAATATTAGATAAAATGAGAGGTTTCCACATAGCTGGAATGCATTGTGCTTCATCGGCCTTATTTAATATTTCAATTAAAATATTAAAGAGACCTACTGGTTTAAATAGGGCTGATGAAGCACAACATATTACAGCTATGTGGAAACCTCTCATTTTATCTAATATTAACTTGAAATTAATAGGTGAAAATCTGAGGAAAATAAACATTTTGATAAGCCTCATTGTGAATGCTGAACTACTTCAAGTTGAATTTCATTTCTCATCTTACACTGTGTTAGATTATTCTTTGAGATCTAATGAGATTTTTCTTTTAAAAGTTAATCTTGATAATGGCGGTTGCTAGTCCATCAAAATATCAGATTGTAATGCAAAACAATACATGGTTTGTACCCAAAAACACAGTATTATCTACATCACATAATCATCAAAACATTATATATATATATATATATATATATATATATATATATATATATATATATATATATATATATATATATATATGTTAAAACGAAGATTTGTACGGGTTAAATATATAAAATACATATTTTGCGGGTTCATCCATGTTAAAAACTTTTAATATTAATATACTGACATTTCGACTTGTGTGACCAAGTCGAAACGTCAGTATATTAATATTAAAAGTTTTTAACATGGATGAACCCGCAAAATATGTATTATTTATAGATATATATTGTAGGAATAGAGTCCAATTCCCACATACATTTCTATATAATATTATAATTAATGTTTTCATGGTTGTATGATATAAATAAATTATTATTTTTGGGACTAAACCATGTGTTATTTTGCATGACATACTGATATTTTGACAAACTAGCATCTGCCACTGTCAAGATTAATTTTTGAAAAAATATCATTAGATCTCAAACAGTAATGTAACTGAGTGCAAGATGAGAAATGAGATTCAACTTGAAGTAGTTCAGCATTCCCAGTATGAGGCTTATCAAAATGTTTATTTCCCTCAGTTTTTTCACCTATTAATTTTAAGATAATATTAGAAGACAGAGATAAAATGAATGGTTTCCACATAGCTGGAATACATTGTGATTCCTCAGCCTTATTTACACCAGTTGGTCTTATATTGTGAATGATGAATTACTTCAAATTGAATTTCCTTTCTCATCTCACACTCAGTCATGTTACTGTTTGAGATCTAATGATTTTTCTTTCAAAAGTTAACCTTGATAATGGCAGATGATAGTTCATTAAAATATCGGTATGTAATGCAAAATAACACAAGGCTTTGTCCAAAATTATATATATATATATATATATATATATTATAACGGGACAGCCTATTTGATAGCCCTAGTTGAGGCACCAAATATAACGGAACAGCATTTAATCATCCCAGTTGATGTGTCAAATATAACATAATCGATTATATTTAATGCTTCATAGTTAGGTTCACCAAATATAACAGAATGGATTATATGTAAAGTCTAAGTTGGTCTTGTTAAATATAAGGGGATGATTAAATTCCCTAGAAAGAGGATATGCATTTCACTACAATCGGACTTTGGGTCTTCAGGTAGAATGCTAGAAATTTATCAATAATATAATAAGTGCATAATTATATCTATCTTTATTATGCTAGCTCAATAATCTTTAAATAAGTTGTAATATAATTTAGACTAGTTCATCCATCGTTCATCCCTCTTTCAGTCACCATTATGCCACAATATTCAAACTCATGGAGAATTTGCAATTAGCTCTCTTCAGGGATAATTCAAAACAAGTTATTATTTAAAATGTTTTTATATAA
This sequence comes from Epiperipatus broadwayi, assembly GCA_028023455.1. Lineage (NCBI taxonomy): Eukaryota > Metazoa > Onychophora > Udeonychophora > Euonychophora > Peripatidae > Epiperipatus > Epiperipatus broadwayi. The sequence continues at coordinate 37,682 of JAQFVV010000284.1, read as the reverse complement.
GCATTAACTAATAATTAATATTCATATGATATTTATAATACTAGCATATATATAATATAATTCAATAATGATTAGACAAAGAGATCAAGTTAATAAATCAATATTTAATAAACAATAAAAAATATAATATAACAGATAATAAAATATTAATAAATAAATACGGATGAATTTTACCATTTTAAAAATATTAATAAATAATATTCTTATTTAATACCCTATGATAAAATTCAATACTATAATAAACTTTCAAAAATTAAACAAAATAGTTTAAGTTAACAGATATATAAAAACAATATCTGGATTCAAAAATTAATAATTTATGTAACTTATTAATTTATTTACCATTCTTATTTATATGTTTCATAATTACTAATACATAAGTACTATTTACAATTGTATAACTTATATATTATATGTATTTTTGATAAAGAAAATACATTGAACATTTACAATATTATGTAGTAAATACAATATAATCCTGTTTAAAATATCTATTAAATAATAACTATTCTTTATATCCTTCATCTAATTTGATGAATTATGTCAAGCTTTCAATTAATTATATTAAATACTAAATATAATTTTCCTATTAAGATATAATGATGCAATGCCAAATTTGAAATAAAGATAATAATAATAATAAACATATTAAAATAATATATGCATTATTATAGTATATATAAATAAATAATAAAGAAAACTTATTTTCCAGAGTTGAGAGTAGATATTGAAGTCTATAGTTCATCATCCTAATGAAGATCTTTTATGAAGTATATTATTAATCCATTGTTATAATGATGATTTTATTTATCTTTTATTGATAAACTGTTAATAATATCCAATGATTTGATTGATATGAAATAAAGTAAATATTCTTCGAATGTGGATGTTCTTATTCTCCATTTTTCTAATATCATTAGACATTCTATATATCCAATATTTCAAAATATTTTAAAATAGCATGCAAAGTTGGTTTCGAAACCTTTTATTATATTATACTACTCAAAGCACATTGTTTTATCCTATATATATATATATATAAAATTATCTTAAATTTATATATATCTGAAGAATAACGGAAGTGTTAAAACAATGTAGTTTCCAAAAAACTTAAACAGACATTCTTTTCTTTTATATTGCTATTCCTTTAAGATTTAATAGAAAATTATAATATTTTTCTTGCAGACTTTTAATCCAACGATTATTTTAATTTAGAAAAGTTAATATTTAAATTCCAATCATTGAACAATAATATTTATAAAAGAAGAAGTTATTTTAAAAAGAAATGATTTTTTTCTTCCCTTTTAATAACCAGAGAATGAATAAATCTGCTCATGTGTTGTTACAAAGTTCATGCTTAATTCAAATATTAAATGTTCAATAGACATTAAGATTTAATAATGAAATATATATAAAATTATTTATTACTCTACTTCAAATCTGGCATTTTACTCAAAAACTTGACATTAATATATATATTGTTTAAAGTTCACGTATATATAAAATAGTATATATATATATATATATATATATATAGTATATATATATATATATATACATAATAAAATAGTCAAATAAAATTTATATTTATAAATAATTTCATAAGAGATAAAAGCATGTTAGACCAATAATAATAACTGGAAGAAGTTACTGTTATATTTCCCCTTCCCTTCGGAAATTTAAAATTTTAATTTAAGTTAAAATTTTAAGTACTTACAACTATTTTAGTATGTTCTTATAATTTAATTACATTTATACTTGAATTTCATGAAGGGTTGAAGTTTTTTTTTTTTTAACTGTTATATCTTTCCTTATACTTGGGCTATTTTATTCTTTTGATAATGATCAAAAATAAAATTAAGGACTTTGATGGTTAATATCTTTTTTTTATAAAAAATAAAAAATAAATAATGTGTTTCCTTTTTGGACAACACAAATATATTTACTAGCCTTATTCCTGCTACTTTAAGAGTTATGGATTTGAAAAGAACTAAATAAGTACTAGAGTATCCATTTATTAATATGAATTGACTCTATTGTTTTTACTTATTTTTAGGCATTAAAAAATACCCTCACCAAAGCTAATGTTCTTAACTTGATCACTATTATTTTTTTATACAACTGTATGGTTTACACTGCCCAATACTTATCTTAATATTCACCTTATTTCTTTATATAACATTATACACAGCCAAAATAAGGTTTTAAAATTCGTGAATTATACGTACCACGAATCTCTCCTTCTTGGTTAATCCAAAATGCATTTGGACCTGCCTTCTTAATGATAGTATAAGGTCCTTCATATGTGTTGTAGAATTTATAATTAATCTCTAATGGATTACTGGGATGGAAAGTCTTTATCAAAACTTTATCTCCAACTTTAAATTCATAAATACATTTTTTTTATGATTTCTATTACTTGCCAGTTTAACAAGTTGTTTATGAGCTTGTAAAACATCATTTTTCTCCATCTATTTTGGGTTCATAAATTATAGGTTTATATTTTTTTAAAATAATATAAGTATAATTTGATGAAAATGTAGTCGTATGGGTGAGAATATTTCTCCAAGACTAATATAAGTATTCTTCTTATACATACTTATATACATATACATCTATAATTGTATATCTATACTTTATAGATTTATAAATTATGTTGGTACTTTATTACCTTATCATATTAACCATTTGGTCTACTTCCTATTCTGGATCAAGTAACTAAAGATTAAATTTCATTAAACAAGTGTATAATTGTCTAATTTAATTTTTCTATATTTAATTTTTTCATCAATGTTTATGTCATCAAAAATTCTATATATACATTTTTTTTACAAACTATAATGGGTTCAATCATTACTCATTATATGTTTTCATTTTCAAATGGTCACAATCCTTGAAAGTCCTTTCATAATATGTGCTTATCTTCATTAAGCACAACAATTCATGTGTTAAATGAATGTAAATGGACCTTCATAACTATTACATAACTTATGGAATGTATGACCTTTTTGAATTTCTGACATACTCATTTGAGAAGTTATTAATTCATTTTCATTATTAACTTTACAAGTATTCAAATTTAATCCTTCTAAACCAATATTAATAAAATAATTTTCAGTTTCATGCATTATATAGTACTGAAAATTTAATCCATTATTAGAGATAATTATTTGTTGTGGATTTTTTTTAATAAATTCTAAATGATTCCGACTAAGATTCTGTTCTTTATTATTATCATAGATATTTATATTAGTTTTAAGAGAATTATCCCTTTTCTTAAACAATACCTGATGTGAAAAAATAGATTTTGGGTTAGGGCCATTTATCTTATCAAGATCTTTAACAACAATTTCCAAATTATTCACTACTTCATTTTTTATTTTTTTACCATCTTGAGTCATATACGTTATCTCTGTTTGTTGCATCTCCATGACTTGTGTGTTTTGGAAACTATTTACTTCATTCTTTTCCACAATTCCTTCTGAATTTAATGGATTTAAACTAACCATTTCAAAAATGTTGTGCTGATTCCTTATATCTTTACTCTGTTGTGTAATATCAAAGTGGTTTTAATAATTTTCTTCTGTAGTAATCAACTGAAGTAATAATGATTCACTCTGGATATCATCATTGCATTCAAGAGAAGTTTGAACTTCTTGTTGTTGGTTGTTCACACTAATCTGCATTGTATCATTCGTGATTGTTTTAATGGAATTTATTTGTGGAGTTGGTATTGTCTCCTCTAAAATAAAATTAATAAGATATTTTTCTATTCCATCATTGGGAATCTGAGATATCCAACCAGTAGAAAATTCAGTGTCAAGTAAAGTTTCAGCATTAAAAGAATGTTTATTACCTTTATTGGATTCAAAAATAAAACCATGCAAATCTTTTTGTAAGATAATAGCTTGTTTTTGATTTTGTGAATTATGAATAACAATTCTATCATCTGTTTCATACATAAAAGACCAATTTCCAATAGCTAAACATGTTGAATCAATTAAAGATAAAATAGATTGACTAGGAGTACCAGGTTTAACTTGATTATGTGCACTCTGCAATTCCTTCAAACATAGTTCCAGACCACTACTCTCATAAATGTTACCACTAATATGCATAGTAGCAAATTTTCCATCCAAAATAATTTCAAACCATCCATTACTGTTTTTATAAAACTTTAAAATTGTATATTTATTCCAAATATAAAAATAACTTTGAGTACAAACAATGTACCAATCATGCCAATGATAAGGTTTTTTAGGTAAAAATGCTTTTCCATCTCCTATTGTAATTTCTTTATCTTCACTTTTGTTATCATACAAATCACTTTTAATTTCATTTCTAAAATTATCTAATTTTTTTTATTATCATCTAATTTTTGATTTAAATCATTTTTTAAGTTACACATGTCACTTCTAAAATTAGTAATGTCATTCACTAACATTTGTAACTTTTCCATCATGGCTGTGCTATTATCTATAACCTTTGTTGTATTAATATTAAGTGATTGGTTAATCTCAATTTTAGATGATTGATTTAAATCTTCATCAACTATATTTTGTGTTTGAGATAACACTTGATCTAAACTCTGTGTTTGTTGAGGGTATTCGACTATGGTTGTAGAACCCCCAGGTGCATGTATTAACGATGATTTTTCTATCATATTAACAACATCACTTAGTTCACTTTGCAAATCATCTTGCATTTGACTAGAGCATTCAATATCTTTGTTTGAAAACATTTTCTTACTTTGAAGCATAACAAATTTTAACTTAATTCAAATATTACACAAGGTTATATATTTTTATATTCAAAATATTATATCATAAAGTTCTCTACCACCTCATGCTATTAATATATACTTATAATGTTCTAATGATATATGTGTATATTTTTAAATATCTATGTCTATAGAAAAACTTTATCCCACTCAACTCTTGTTTAAAACATAATTTAATAATTAGTTATTTAAATATTGATCTCTCTAAATCATATTATATATATTATCATTTTTTTATTTATATTAATCTTGTAATTATAAACACCATATGAATCTTCATAACAACATACTTGTTACTAAGAATAATCAATTAATCTATCCATGACTTTTTCACTATATGTAATAATATAAAATTATTGATTCAAAGCTCCCGTTAATATAATAAATATGTAATAGTATATAATTTATACCTGTGATGAACTTAAATGTTCAATGCCTAAAACGTTGTGCACCACTTATAATGGGATGGCCTATTTGATAGCCCTAGTTGAGGCACCAAATATAATGGAATGGCATTTAATCATCCCAGTTGATGTGTCAAATATAACATAATCGATTATATTTAATGCTTGGAAATCATTAACTTAATGCTTCATAGTTAGGTCCGCCAAATATAACAGAATGGATTATATTTAAAGTCTAAGTTGGTCTTGTTAAATATAAGGGGATGATTAAATTCCCTAAAAAGAGGATATGCATTTCACTTCAATCGGACTTTGGGTCTTCAGGTAGAATGCTAGAAATTTATCAATGAAATAATAAGTCCATAATTATATCTATCTTTATTATGCTAGCTCAATAATCTTTAAATAAGTTTTAATATAATTTAGACTAGTTCATCCATCTTTTATCCCTTTTTCAGTCACCATTATGCCACAATATTCAAACTCATGGAGAATTTGCAATTAGCTCTTATCAGGTATAATTCAAAACAATTTATTATTTAAAACGTCTTTATATAAGCATTAACTAATAATTAATATTCATATGCTAGTATTATAATACTATCATATGAATATTAATTATTAGTTAATTATATACGCTCTTCCGATATATATAATTCAATAATGATTAGACAAAGAGATCAAGTTAATAAATCAATATTTAATAAACAATAAAAAATATAATATAATAGATAATAAAATATTAATAAATAAATACAGTTGAATTTTACCATTTTAAAAATATTAATAAATAATATTCTTATTTAATACCCTATGATAAAATTTAATACTATAATAAACTTTCAAAAATTAAAGAAAATAGTTTAAATTAACAGATATATAAAAACAATATCTGGATTCAAAAATTAATAATTTATGTAACTTATTAATTTATTTACCATTCTTATTTATATGTTTCATAATTACTAATATATAAGTACTATTTACAATTGTATAACATATATTATATGTATTTTTGATAAAGAAAATACATTGAACGTTTACAATATTATGTAGTAAATACAATATAATCCTGTTTAAAATATCTATTAAATAATAACTATTCTTTATATCCTTCATCCAATTTGATGAATTATGTCAAGCTTTCAATTAATTATATTTAATACTAAATATAATTTTCCTATTAAGATATAATGATGCGATGCCAAATTTGAAATAAAGATAATAATAATAATAAACATATTAAAATAATATATGCATTATTATAGTATATATAAATAAATAATAAAGAAAACTTATTTTCCAGAGTTGAGAGTAGATATTGAAGTCTATAGTTCATCATCCTAATGAAGATCTTTTATGAAGTATATTATTAATCCATTGTTATAATGATGATTTTATTTATCTTTTATTGATAAACTGTTAATAATATCCAATGATTTGATTGATATGAAATAAAGTAAATATTCTTCGAATGTGGATGTTCTTATTCTCCATTTTTCTAATATCATTAGACATTCTATATATCCAATATTTCAAAATATTTTAAAATAGCATGCAAAGTTGGTTTCGAAACCTTTTATTATATTATACTACTCAAAGCACATTGTTTTATCCTATATATATATATATATATAAAATTATCTTAAATTTATATATATCTGAAGAATAACGGAAGTGTTAAAACAATGTAGTTTCCAAAAAACTTAAACAGACATTCTTTTCTTTTATATTGCTATTCCTTTAAGATTTAATAGAAAATTATAATATTTTTCTTGCAGACTTTTAATCCAACGATTATTTTAATTTAGAAAAGTTAATATTTAAATTCCAATCATTGAACAATAATATTTATAAAAGAAGAAGTTATTTTAAAAAGAAATGATTTTTTTCTTCCCTTTTAATAACCAGAGAATGAATAAATCTGCTCATGTGTTGTTACAAAGTTCATGCTTAATTCAAATATTAAATGTTCAATAGACATTAAGATTTAATAATGAAATATATATAAAATTATTTATTACTCAACTTCAAATCTGGCATTTTACTCAAAAACTTGACATTAATATATATATTGTTTAAAGTTCATTGTATATATAAAATAGTATATATATATATATATATATATATATATACATAATAAAATAGTCAAATAAAATTTATATTTATAAATAATTTCATAAGAGATAAAAGCATGTTAGACCAATAATAATAACTGGAAGAAGTTACTGTTATATTTCCCCTTCCCTTCGGAAATTTAAAATTTTAATTTAAGTTAAAATTTTAAGTACTTACAACTATTTTAGTATGTTCTTATAATTTAATTACATTTATACTTGAATTTCATGAAGGGTTGAATTTTTTTTTTAACTGTTATATCTTTCCTTATACTTGGGCTATTTTATTCTTTTGATAATGATCAAAAATAAAATTAAGGACTTTGATGGTTAATATCTTTTTTTTTATAAAAAAATAAAAAATAAATAATGTGTTTCCTTTTTGGACAACACAAATATATTTACTAGCCTTATTCCTGCTACTTTAAGAGTTATGGATTTGAAAAGAACTAAATAAGTACTAGAGTATCCATTTATTAATATGAATTGACTCTATTGTTTTTACTTATTTTTAGGCATTAAAAAATACCCTCACCAAAGCTAATGTTCTTAACTTGATCACTATTATTTTTTTATACAACTGTATGGTTTACACTGCCCAATACTTATCTTAATATTCACCTTATTTCTTTATATAACATTATACACAGCCAAAATAAGGTTTTAAAATTCGTGAATTATACGTACCACGAATCTCTCCTTCTTGGTTAATCCAAAATGCATTTGGACCTGCCTTCTTAATGATAGTATAAGGTCCTTCATATGTGTTGTAGAATTTATAATTAATCTCTAATGGATTACTGGGATGGAAAGTCTTTATCAAAACTTTATCTCCAACTTTAAATTCATAAATACATTTTTTTTATGATTTCTATTACTTGCCAGTTTAACAAGTTGTTTATGAGCTTGTAAAACATCATTTTTCTCCATCTATTTTGGGTTCATAAATTATAGGTTTATATTTTTTTAAAATAATATAAGTATAATTTGATGAAAATGTAGTCGTATGGGTGAGAATATTTCTCCAAGACTAATATAAGTATTCTTCTTATACATACTTATATACATATACATCTATAATTGTATATCTATACTTTATAGATTTATAAATTATGTTGGTACTTTATTACCTTATCATATTAACCATTTGGTCTACTTCCTATTCTGGATCAAGTAACTAAAGATTAAATTTCATTAAACAAGTGTATAATTGTCTAATTTAATTTTTCTATATTTAATTTTTTCATCAATGTTTATGTCATCAAAAATTCTATATATACATTTTTTTTACAAACTATAATGGGTTCAATCATTACTCATTATATGTTTTCATTTTCAAATGGTCACAATCCTTGAAAGTCCTTTCATAATATGTGCTTATCTTCATTAAGCACAACAATTCATGTGTTAAATGAATGTAAATGGACCTTCATAACTATTACATAACTTATGGAATGTATGACCTTTTTGAATTTCTGACATACTCATTTGAGAAGTTATTAATTCATTTTCATTATTAACTTTACAAGTATTCAAATTTAATCCTTCTAAACCAATATTAATAAAATAATTTTCAGTTTCATGCATTATATAGTACTGAAAATTTAATCCATTATTAGAGATAATTATTTGTTGTGGATTTTTTTTAATAAATTCTAAATGATTCCGACTAAGATTCTGTTCTTTATTATTATCATAGATATTTATATTAGTTTTAAGAGAATTATCTCTTTTCTTAAACAATACCTGATGTGAAAAAATAGATTTTGGGTTAGGGCCATTTATCTTATCAAGATCTTTAACAACAATTTCCAAATTATTCACTACTTCATTTTTTATTTTTTACCATCTTGAGTCATATACGTTATCTCTGTTTGTTGCATCTCCATGACTTGTGTGTTTTGGAAACTATTTACTTCATTCTTTTCCACAATTCCTTCTGAATTTAATGGATTTAAACTAACCATTTCAAAAATGTTGTGCTGATTCCTTATATCTTTACTCTGTTGTGTAATATCAAAGTGGTTTTAATAATTTTCTTCTGTAGTAATCAACTGAAGTAATAATGATTCACTCTGGATATCATCATTGCATTCAAGAGAAGTTTGAACTTCTTGTTGTTGATTGTTCACACTAATCTGCATTGTATCATTCGTGATTGTTTTAATGGAATTTATTTGTGGAGTTGGTATTGTCTCCTCTAAAATAAAATTAATAGGATATTTTTCTATTCCATCATTGGGAATCTGAGATATCCAACCAGTAGAAAATTCAGTGTCAAGTAAAGTTTCAGCATTAAAAGAATGTTTATTACCTTTATTGGATTCAAAAATAAAACCATGCAAATCTTTTTGTAAGATAATAGCTTGTTTTTGATTTTGTGAATTATGAATAACAATTCTATCATCTGTTTCATACATAAAAGACCAATTTCCAATAGCTAAACATGTTGAATCAATTAAAGATAAAATAGATCGACTAGGAGTACCAGGTTTAACTTGATTACGTGCACTCTGCAATTCCTTCAAACATAGTTCCAGACCACTACTCTCATAAATGTTACCACTAATATGCATAGTAGCAAATTTTCCATCCAAAATAATTTCAAACCATCCATTACTGTTTTTATAAAACTTTAAAATTGTATATTTATTCCAAATATAAAAATAACTTTGAGTACAAACAATGTAGCAATCATGCCAATGATAAGGTTTTTTTAGGTAAAAATGCTTTTCCATCTCCTATTGTAATTTCTTTATCTTCACTTTTGTTATCATACAAATCACTTTTAATTTCATTTCTAAAATTATCTAATTTTTTTTTTATTATCATCTAATTTTTGATTTAAATCATTTTTTAAGTTACACATGTCACTTCTAAAATTAGTAATGTCATTCACTAACATTTGTAACATTTCCATCATGGCTGTGCTATTATCTATAACCTTTGCTGTATTAATATTAAGTGATTGGTTAATCTCAATTTTAGATGATTGATTTAAATCTTCATCAACTATATTTTGTGTTTGAGATAACACTTGATATAAACTCTGTGTTTGTTGAGGGTATTCAATTATGGTTGTAGAACCCCCAGGTGCATGTATTAACGATGATTTTTCTATCATATTAACAACATCACTTAGTTCACTTTGCAAATCATCTTGCATTTGACTAGAGCATTCAATATCTTTGTTTGAAAACATTTTCTTACTTTGAAGCATAACAAATTTTAACTTAATTCAAATATTACACAAGGTTATATATTTTTATATTCAAAATATTATATCATAAAGTTCTCTACCACCTCATGCTATTAATATATACTTATAATGTTCTAATGATATATGTATATATTTTTAAACATATATGTCTATAGAAAAACTTTATCCCACTCAACTCTTGTTTAAAACATAATTTAATAATTAGTTATTTAAATATTGATCTCTCTAAATCATATTATATATATTATCATTTTTTTATTTATATTAATCTTGTAATTATAAACACCCTATGAATCTTCATAACAACATACTTGTTACTAAGAATAATCAATTAATCTATCCATGACTTTTTCACTATGTGTAATAATATAAAATTATTGATTCAAAGCTCCCGTTAATATAATAAATATGTAATAGTATATAATTTATACCTGTGATGAACTTAAATGTTCAATGCCTAAAACGTTGTGCACCACTTATAATGGGATGGCCTATTTGATAGCCCTAGTTGAGGCACCAAATATAATGGAATGGCATTTAATCATCCCAGTTGATGTGTCAAATATAACATAATCGATTATATTTAATGCTTGGAAATCATTAACTTAATGCCTCATAGTTAGGTCCGCCAAATATAACAGAATGGATTATATTTAAAGTCTAAGTTGGTCTTGTTAAATATAAGGGAATGATTAAATTCCCTAGAAAGAGGATATGTATTTCACTTCAATCGGACTTTGGGTCTTCAGGTAGAATGCTAGAAATTTATCAATGAAATAATAAGTCCATAATTATATCTATCTTTATTATGCTAGCTCAATAATCTTTAAATAAGTTTTAATATAATTTAGACTAGTTCATCCATCTTTTATCCCTTTTTCAGTCACCATTATGCCACAATATTCAAACTCATGGAGAATTTGCAATTAGCTCTTATCAGGTATAATTCAAAACAATTTATTATTTAAAACGTCTTTATATAAGCATTAACTAATAATTAATATTCATATGATATTTATAATACTAGCATATATATATATATATATATATATATATATATATATATATATATATATAATTCAATAATGATTAGACAAAGAGATCAAGTTAATAAATCAATATTTAATAAACAATAAAAAATATAATATAATAGATAATAAAATATTAATAAATAAATACAGATGAATTTTACCATTTTAAAAATATTAATAAATAATATTCTTATTTAATACCCTATGATAAAATTTAATACTATAATAAACTTTCAAAAATTAAAGAAAATAGTTTAAATTAACAGATATATAAAAACAATATCTGGATTCAAAAATTAATAATTTATGTAACTTATTAATTTATTTACCATTCTTATTTATATGTTTCATAATTACTAATATATAAGTACTATTTACAATTGTATAACATATATTATATGTATTTTTGATAAAGAAAATACATTGAACGTTTACAATATTATGTAGTAAATACAATATAATCCTGTTTAAAATATCTATTAAATAATAACTATTCTTTATATCCTTCATCCAATTTGATGAATTATGTCAAGCTTTCAATTAATTATATTTAATACTAAATATAATTTTCCTAATAAGATATATTGATGTGATGCCAAATTTGAAATAAAGATAATAATAATAATAATAATAATAATAATAATAATAATAATAATAATAATAATAATAATAATAATAATAATAATAATAATAATAAAATAATGTAAGCATTATTATACTATATATAAATAAATAATAAAGAAAACTTATTTTCCAGAGTTGAGAGTAGATATTGAAGTCTATAGTTCATCATCCTAATGAAGATCTTTTACGAAGTATATTATTAATCCATTGGTATAATGATGATTTTATTTATCCTTAATTGATAAACTGTTAATAATATCCAATGATTTTATTGATATGAAATAAAGTAAATATTCTTCGAATGTGGATATTCTTATTCTCCATTTTTCGAATATCATTAGACGTTCTATATATCCAATATTTCAAAATATTTTAAAATAGCATGCAAAGTTGGTTTCAAAACCTTTTATTATATTATACTACTCAAAGCACATTGTTTTATCCTATATATATATAATTATTTTAAATTTATATATATCCGAAGAATAACGGAAGTGTTAAAACAATGTAGTTTCCAAAAAACTTAAACAGACGTTCTTTTTTTTATATTGCTATTCCTTTAATATTTAATAGAAAATTAAAATATTTTCTTTGCAGACTTTTAATCCACAGATTATCTTAATTTGGAAAAGTTAATATTTAAATTCCAATCATTGAACAATAATATTTATAAAAGAAAAAGTTATTTTAAAGAGAAATGATTTTCTTTTTCTTCCCGTTTAATAACAAGAGAACGAATAAATCTGCTCGTGTGTTGTTACAAAGTTCATGCTTAATTCAAATATTAAATGTTCAATAGACATTAAGATTTAATAATAAAATATATATAAAATTATTTATTACTCTAATTCAAATCTAGCATTTTACTCAAAAACTTGACATTAATATATATATTGTTTAAAGTTCACACATATATATAAAATAGTATATATATGTATACATAATAAAATAGTCAAATAAAATTTATATTTATAAATAATTTCATAAGAGATAAAAGCACGTTAGACCAATAATAATAACTGGAAGAAGTTACTATTATAATATATATATATATATATACAAATCATTATACAATTACAAATATCCAGTAACGCCCTCTGTTTATAGATCTATATCTCAATAATAGCAAACCTTAAAATGATACCACTTTAAGGTTGTATGCTAAATGATGTTAAATATTGTAATGGTCAGAATCGTCTATTTTGCTAACACACTGCAGAATTCAAACCCCAGACATGAAACTGAACATTCTAGGAAGGGTTGCCTTCTAGATATACTAAGTTCGAATCTAAAGCCCAAATTTCACAGCGCCATCTATGTGATAATGCATCTGGTGCCACTACTAGTATAACCTTTGACCGGTGCCTGGTGGTCAGGGAGAAACAAAAGACACTATACTAAAAGAAGTTTGGGTGGCTAATTAATGTCTATGGATTTACAAACGAAATGCAGAATATATATATATATAGACCGAGACAGTGATAGGAATCAAATAAAATAAGAGATCAAATTTAGTTTTAAATAATTTCACACAATTTATTTATATAAATATATATATAATGCCACTGTCTGCTTATATGAGACAGGGACGCATATTAAATAATTGTTGGCATTATATTTCAATAAATGATAAAAGGTTATAAAGCAAAGTGATATATTTTATTTCTCGGGCTAATAGCATTACGATAATGTGCTTGATGAGATAGGAACATGTGCGAGGTGCTTTGAGTAATTATACAAGTTTAAGAAAATATTTGAAAATTAAGTGTTCTAAAATATTTATTGATTTCGAGAATAGCATGGACTAAAGCTTACTAAGCAACAAAGTGGGAATGGGATCAAGGCATTTATTTGAGAATAATAATAATAGAGTTGCATTGGGAGGTCAGTATTGCTGACAATGAATTTATTAAAGTTGGAGGGTGTGACACGTTTAAGTCACGGATGCTTTGTAAAATAAATATAAAATAAAACAATATTGGAGATCCGGAATAATTACGGAGGGCATCTCGCTGCTAACCCATAGGAAAGTATTTTGGCAAACAGCCAAAACTTAGCGACTGTGTGACGATTGCGTTTAATTCCCATGGGTGTCATTTGGGGCACCCTCTGCCTGAAAACCACAAGCGTGGAGAGAACGGCCTTAGCCATGTAAAGAATCCTTGGAAAATAAAACAAAGTGGTCTCAACAACCAATTCATGTACCAGCAATACGAGACTAGTGTATATAAAAACATACTAAATGGGTTTTACTCGGATTAAGAGAAATGCCCAATCAAACTCCCCGAAATTCATTTAAAAGGGTCCGCACATTCTCGACATCAATGATGAACTTTATAATTAAAGTAGAACATGGTAATTAAAATAGGAAAATGCATGCTTGCTGGTTTAAAAGTAAGTATAGATTTATATACATAATCATGCATTAAGGGACACATTTAACCATTGACTTCGCACATACTCTTATATTAGATTAAAATCAATAACATGTAGATTTTAAACTATGTGATTATATTATATTAAAGAAAAGAATCGCCTTTGAACGAGTGATTTGCAAGATAATAAAATTGGAAAATTATATATTTAAAACATGCCTTAATAGTGGTGTCTTACTTTCAATAAAGGGAATAGTTCACTCGGTCAAAGACGATTCTGACACATTATCATAATAAAATAAAAGAAAGCTTTATAAATAGAAAATATTAACCCAAGGATAGAGAGCAAAATGTTGAGTATATTTAAACACATTAAAGAAATACATAAGGAAGTTATGTGAAATATAAGGGAAACAATTTTAAATAGCTATAGCATGTTAGTTATCACAAGAGCTCTTGGGTTAATTTAGGTTACCTCTAGAGACACATTTGCAGGTAGATGTTCAGCAGGTTTTATAATTCAGCAGCAAAATCTGGAATGTTCATATTTTTGGCAGCGGCAGCAGCAGTTCCGGGGTCCGTGTGATAACTTCCGATGGTATGGAGCAGCAGCTGGCTATTCTGAGGGGCCATAGCCATCTTAACGCCTCTACTTGGACATGTCAAGGTTAGCAAATTATTAGAATAGAACACAGAATGATTTCTCTTAGACACATTAGAATAAAAAAACAACTAACTAACTGGAGAACAAAAGAAAAACCTCCTTTTTATAGTGGAATTTAACAATAGAACTGCCCTAGAGCATTACAAAAATATCAGACTTATCAGCTGTAATTAAATCATCAGAATGTCTAAAGGAATTCAACATTAATTAATTTATTTTGTTAATTTCCCTGTTGACATTCGAATTACAAACTAGATTTAGTTAAAAATTACTTTTATTAATTAAAGAAAACCTTAAGTGGACATCTGCTGTTTTTAGATAAACTTATACAACATTTACTAATTAAACTATTGTCCCTCATTGACTTTAACAGAAATATTTGGAATAACTTTTATTAAATTAAAGAAAATGATTTTACTTTTTAAATTGCAATATTTGAATCTATTTACTAAACGAATATTTACTAAATGAATTTTATTTTAAATCAAAATATATTACGACGGTAATATATTTGTAAATAGATTCAAACAAAATAACTTTAACAATTTATAATTTTGATATGTTTTAAAATGGATATCATAGTGTGTGTGCAATTACGACTTATATAACTTACTTTTTAATAAATGTAAATTATGTGAACAAATACATAATTCATAATATTTTATTTTATTTGGGAATAAGTTATATATATAATACGAGCATTGTGCTCATGGTTTAAAATTAGGCGGGATTTTCGGTATACAAGTGTATTGCAGACACACTATGATAGATTAGGGTTCAAACTAAGGTATGAGGGTAGGAAGTAGGTGAGAAAAGGTGAAATGAAGATTTGCAAAGCAGACCTTACTGTTTCAATATTGAAATACAGACAAACTCTCTGTGTTTGAGTTTGTCTGTATTTCAATATTTAACATCGTTTAGCATACAACCTTAAAGTGGTATCATTTTAAGGTTTGCTATTATTGAGATATAGATCTTTAAACAGAGGGTGCTACTGGATATTTGTAATTGTATAATGGTTTGTATATTTTCTATAATTATTTGAGTTAGTGTTAACAGTAACTTTCTTTTCATATATATATATATATTGTAACAGTATATGCTGTTATATTAATTTAAAATTAGAATAAAACTTTTTTTTTAAATTCGTAAATAAAAACTAAAAGCTAAACAAATTAAAAGGTGTTTAATGTAAATAATATATCATACAGATTGAATGAAAACTTTAAAAGTATTATTTTCTTTTTTTTTTTAAAAAAAATATTTGAACGTACTTTTTTATAAAAAAAGTACAAGATCTAATGATAAAATATTTTTGTAAATGGAAATGATTGTTTTATAAATTATATGAAAAGCAAACTAGCCCTTGGGCCTCTTATATAAAAAAGTTAGATGAAAGATATAGATAAGAGAACAAAAAATTAGATGTCCAATAGAAGCAGCAATAAAGGCTTGGACAATAATCAAAATTTGGAACAGGAAACCATCGTTCAGTGAATCCGGACGATCAGTATAAAAGGAAAAATATTGAAATTAAGAACAGTTCCAGCTTGATTGTATTCAGAGGTGTGATAAGTTGCACCTGTCACTCTCTCTTACTTATTTAAAAATGAAATGACTGTAATACCAGGATTGAACCAGCTAAGGCCACCTTCAGATAGACTGGTCTTCAAATAAAGACTTCATGGGAATTGACAGCAGGAACCAGGAGCTCTTCTACTGTAAGAGATATAGATGAAAAATTTTAAAAAAATAATTAATAACTTTCAAGATTTTATAAGCTCAACCTATTTTTTTTAAATGAACTTTAATCTGACTTTTGAAATCAATTAATAATGTTTAATTTTTATACATTTGAGTTTGCTAAAAATCATTTTCCATTTTTTTATTAATATTTATTGGATAAATTATTTAAATGCATTAAAATTAAGTTGGGTATTGATGACTGCATGAATTCATTAATGTTTAATTATGTTTTCATTTTCATATTTGATTAAAATCTATAGACATTCGGTAAAAATAATATCTCATGTTGAATATCTAAAAAAATGTATTTATTTGGATGTCTTTTAAGTTATTGGTGTCAATGCAGCATCTTATGATGAATGCCATTGGGTTTCTTGTAAATTTCCCTCTGAAATTCCATCAATGTCTTTATATTTTGATCGTTTATGTTTATTTTGAAATGTTTTTAACCGTTTAATCTATGTAGTCTATCTATACTCAACATTATAAAACAAACTTTTATAAAATTCATCTATGCAAACTTATATAAATGTTAAATTTAAGTTGGTCATGAATGGCTGCATAGATTTGTAAAGTTATATATGTTAGTTTAAAAAAGGGTAATCTTAGGTTATTTGCTTTGTAGTTAAATTGGGTCAGTGGATTGGATATATTAGTGTAATTAGTAGATGTATTATGAGATTCTCTATGTGCAGGATCGCATTATACACTGCACACACTTTTTTTGCCTATGGAATGGGATAGTAAGATGGAAAATGCAGTCCCTTCCTATGGGTTTTTTTTATCGGTCTTCTTGTCAGACAGATGTAGTATTCCTGTCTGGATGAGAGTCAATGTCTTCTATAACCATGCCGTTCAGATGTACATTCCTGACAGTATGGTATTGGTGCTGTTATATCATGCTGCATTGAATACATCAATGTATCAGATAGATTGACCTTAGTTTAACTGTGAACTTTTGGCCTAAGGTTAAATAAGGGATAGAATATTTTTTCAAATGCAATCTATGTAGTTTATCTTTGTTTTTCTGATGTCGCATGTTTCACATACTCTGTTTAGACATGATTTAACTAGATGTGTGTGATTGCCACAAAAAAGCATAGACCATGGATTGAAATAAAGATGGGACATTTCCTCTCCTGAAATGTTGAGGGAATGTCAATTGGAGTGTAACCTTTGTTAAGCTTAAGGGAGAATACAGCATTGTTTGATGGTAGCTCAAGGTCTGCCCTTTTCTCAGTTAGATATTTAAAGTTGGTAATTACTCCATATTTTGCTAAAAGTCATTGCAAGTCAAGTTCTGAGAAAAAAGTAACAGTTTTGAGCTAGGCCATATGCTATTGTGGGCCTATTCATCTCGATTTTAATTAAGTAACATTGCTTGAGGCAGAGTTGACTTCTTTTGAAAAGCTTTTTTTTTTGCATTATGAAATTCCACTATTAGATATCTTCGGTTAGGATGTTGATAAATACATTTTATGACATCTCCTAGTTGTTGACATTGAAGTAGCTTGAAGAAATCATAAGTTGGTAATGTGAATAGGTTGCAATTATCATTAGTAGTACTGAGTATTAGTGTGGATGATAATATTCACATGCTAGTGATGTTGGAGAAATCTTGACTTTTTCAACATCTAAATGATCTATGAGTGGCATTGTAAACAGCATATTTATGTGCTTTTGCATAGAAAGAGTACCATGCTGTGGTGTGGATCTTTTGAAGTTGTAGATCCTTACTATTACATGAATCAGAATAAAGTATATAAATAATATTATTATAGAAGTCATAAACATCAATGATTATTTTTAAATGTTCCAACACCAATTTGAGATAATTAATACTGCCACTACCTTAAAATGCATTATATTTTATGTTTTCAACATGAATAAGTAAAAGATTATACAGTATTTTTTCAGAATCTTATTATTTTATTTATGTTTATTGCTAAACATTAATTGTTAAATACATTTAATGTTAAGAGTCATTTAAGGTATTCTTGTTTCTTATTATTGGTATTATTTTTGTAAGAGTAGTTAGAGATTATGTAAAATCTCTCATCATATTTAATTATATGGTATTAATTAATTTGTTTTATTATTAGTGTAGAAACGAAGTTGAGATTACTTTTAAAAGAATTGTAAAATTTTATTAAAAGGTGTTGTTAAATTTTCAATTAGTATTTTCTATTAAAGGAATAGTAATTAATTTATTAAATTCTTTTGTTAGGATTATTATTTGTGTGTTTAAAGACATGACAATATTACATGATAGTTTTAATATGTGAATTTAGTGGGGTCATATTCTTATGCATTGTGAATGTATGTTTAGAGATGTATCCTCAATGTTTAAGCCATTGTACAATGGTGAATGTCTCGTGCAAACAGTGTCATAATCACATATATTTTAATCAAACCATATTTTATTTATAATAATGAGCTAGTCATAAATTACATTTATTAGAAAAATTAACAAGTTGAGTATTCTAGTTGGAACCCTAATTATTTAATGTGAACATAAATTATTATATTTCAATTTAATAAGTCTATTATTGTTAATTATTAGAAAATATTGACTTTATTAGATACTGTAAGTTAGTAGTGTATTTTGATGTAGTCAAAATAGTATTAATTTTTAATAGTACTTGTTTACGTAACTCGACTAATATTTATCCCATAGTTAGCCAGAAAATCAAGTGAATCTTAGTTTTCATTTGGTGAGAATACAATATATATATATATATATATATATATATATATATATATATATGTATTCTATTTATTATATATATATATATATGTATATATATATAATAAATAAAATGTCCATTAATTAAAAACAAAATTGTAATTATAAATAAATAACAAATTTAATGGTTTACAAACTTTTACAAACAATCCTTAAATCCGCAGAAGTACTTTTGATTAATTTCTTAAACCTGCCTCAACTGCCATTAAATTCAAAATCAAAAGCGGAAGTAAATGTCATCAATTCAAATTCCATGAATCTCATATTTTAATGTTAGCAGCTTGTCGATTTATTAAAGGCATTTTATTCCTGTTTATAAAAATTGCCTCTTTAATTTTTTTTATTTTACAATGGTTTCTCTGTTCATGAAGAATTTTCACATTTTCAAAATCAAATTTAAATTTATATTTACATGTTTTTTTCGTGATCAAAGAAAACTGAAGAAGATATTAAGTCACCATTATTTGCAGTATTGAGAAAAGATTGAAGGAGCACGAATTGCTATATAAGCGTATAAAAATTAAAATAATGGTGGCTTAATATCTCCTTTGGTTTTTTTGATCACGAAAAAACATGTAAATAAGAATTTAAATTTGATTTTGAAAATGTAAAAATTCTTCATGAAGAAAGAAACCATTGTAAAAGAAAAATTAAAGAGGCAATTTTTATAAACAGGAATAAAATGCATTTAATAAATCGACAAGCTACGAACACTAAAATATGAGATTCATGGAATTTGAATTGATGACATTAACTTCCGCTTTTGATTTTGAATTTAATGGCAGTTGAGGCAGGTTTAAGAAAATAACTGAAAGTACTTCTGTGGATTTAAGGAATGTTTGTAATAGTTTTTAAACCATTAAATTTGTTATATATATATATATATATATATATATATATATATATATATATATATATATATATATATATATATATATATATATATATATATATATATATATATATATATCTATCTTTGAATAATAATTCATAAATTCCCTACCTGATTTATAAGGATTCAATGATTCAATATCTTCCTTCTGTTCATTTATACAAAAAAACACATAATTTCCTGTTGTCATCTTTAACTTGTTTGCAGTTAAAAGAAAAGCGTTGATAAGAGGTAGGTCAGCCAAAAATATATAAACTAAAATTTAAAAAATTGAAATACAATATCTGTAATGGTTAAAAGCATTAAATCTGCTGTAATCTATGAGAAAATTTATATCTAAGTGTGTGTACATATGTATATATAATAAACCGTAAAAGTGTACGGCTAATTGGTTATCATATATAAACAACATATGTCAGTCTATACATAAAGTAAAGCAATATATTGCCATCTATTATCTTAATGTTGCCATCACAAGAGATGGCAACTGTACTATTAGTTTATTTAAATATAGGGCGCAGTAATATAATATGTATTGTAACAGAATAAAGCTTACAATATAGGACAAGAATAGAAAAACTTCAGTATGCCTCAGAAATTGAGACACCATTTCTAGTAATATAAATATAACATCATTTTGTAATAATGTAATAATGATGTTACCCACTTAATAAATAGATCTTGTGAAATTAATTAATCACAGATATGATATCCATATATACATTATGGGGTTTGTATTTATCATAAATACATAAATGAAATCCCACATTTTAAAACTGGAATATTTTATAGCTTACTTGCAATATAACAAAGTTTGATATATATATATATATATATATATATATATATATATATATATATATATATATATATATATATATATATATATATATATATATATATATATATATATATATATATATATCACTTCTTCCCTTGATTACCAAGGACACCACTAGGTCACTAATGACCTAGAAATTAAATTAACAGTAATCAAGCATTAATGATGATGATGATGAATGCCACCAGCTAGATCCAGGGAGAGAGAGAGATCTTTATAATTGTTCAGATAATTGAGAAAAAACCACAAAGACAAATGTCAGCAAAATAATTCTAAATAATTTAAAAGTTTATTAAATTCAGAAATAAAACAAATCTCAGGCCAACAATATATAAAAGTTTGACCTACATTTTTCTAGCATATTTATCAACGTTCAGGTCCATCTTGAGGTTGATTTAGCACTGCCTGTTTTAGGAAATATTCATTATGGCATTTAATTTTAGCATTCTGCAGACAGTAATGTTTTTTTTAGCAAATAGTGGTCTATAGTATGATATCAGCAGAATTTCTTATCAGCAGACAACAATTTTTAAAATATAAGGCAGCACATCATAATATAATATTCAACAGGTAGAATAAAATGAAAAACCAAATAATAATTAGTCCAATATTCCAAGGCTATTTGTGTGCACCCTTATCTCACACACCATCTTTAATTAGACATTTTCCCAATGGAAAATCTCTATCTCAGACTTAATCTTAATTAAAAATCTTATCAAGGCTCCTATCTTATACAAAATTCATTTTACAAAAAGTAAATGTAAATTAAATCTTAGTTTTTTTTTTTACAAAAAAAATAAAAATGGAGTACAGTAACACAATTAAAAGACCCAGAAATGCAATCAAAGTTTCAAAATTAAAATGTTTTTTTCCAAAAGATTAAAAGTTTGCTTGACTTTAATTACTTTGCTAAAAAAATCAAGCAACAAAAAAAAAACCACTTTAAAATTAAATTCTATTGAAAAGTAAAAATGGGACAATTTAAAAATATATGTGTGCTATGGCATGCAAAACATTTAGTTTCTATTTAAAACTTTCTAAAATAAAAGTTATTTTTTTAAATTTTAGGATGGAACTTTTGAAATGGATAAAGCATCTGATTCAACTGCAAATCATGCCACAAATCTGGATGAATATTTGTGATGCACTACCTCTAAAATATTTTACTTTAGTAACTACACTTTCTCCTTTCTCATAATAATGTAAACATATCTTTTTTAAAAAAGTCTGTCCAATTTCTATAAATCTAATCTCTGACAAGTAACACTTTCTTTTAACTAGTTTTTCAATATAGGTAAATCCCTCCTGTCTTTTCTTGCACTTATAAGTTTTTATCTTATCCCTTTCATGTTCTGTTTTATTTTCTACCTCATATATTTGAAAAATTTTTTTGCTGAGCAAAATACATCTCTTTGAAGTGTCTCACTTTATTATTGATCACATAGATAATAGTAAATGGAAAGAATCCAACTCCTACAATTTTTTTGAATGTTTTAAATAAGATTCTTCCATAAATAGATAATGTTTCTGCTTTAAAATCATATTATGTAATCTCTTTTCTAACTCTCTTCTTTGTTTTAAATCCAAGTTCAAAACAAACAGTTATCCTATTCAACTTTTTTTACTTTATTGTAAAAACTTTTTTACAATATTTTATTTCTTTAACTTATACTTTCCTTCTATCTCTTGATCTGCATTTTCTAATTTTTTCACCAGACTATCTCTCTGTATTACATTTCTGCTTATTTCTATTTTTATTTGAACTTTATCTGGTCTAACATTATCTTGCTTTATCTTTCACTTCTTTCATACCTTCTTTTATTAGTCTAACTTCCTGAATTTAGATTGTTTTTCTATGACTTCTATAGCTTCCTGATTTTTTCAACTTTTTCCATCACTTTTTGTGTTATTTCTTTCATTTCCTTTATCATTACAGCTTTGAATTCTGCCAACATTGTCTGTTGATTTTGTTTGAATTCTCTATTTTCTTCCACCAGTTCCTGCTGACTTTGTTTAATTTCCATCATAATATCTTGCAGACTTTCTATTAATTCTTGTTACATTCCTCTTATCATTTCATGTTGACATTTTCTTATTTCTCCAATTATCATATTCATCATAATTATCATCATTATTTGTGCCTCATTCTCTTCTTTTTATTTTTTTTACTATTTGGGAAATTTATTTAATTTAATTACAATATAACAAAGAGGGACATGTGAGTTAAAAGAAAATTATTAATATCTTCCCAAGTATTTAGCAACATTAGTAATATAAAAAAGGAAAAGAATACAAAGCATATCAAATATAAACTGGCAATACCCTCTTGGACAAATGCATAATAAAATAATAATATGGAGTCTTAAAACTAAGAGTCTACTATATACACTAAAAGATAGTATATAAGACAATTAAAAACATTAAACAAATATTCAAAACTTATAATAAATACAGGATTACTTAAGATTAAGCTGAGACTTTGACAGAGATTTAAACCCTGTTTAGAATATGAAAACATTTTACTTCAAGGCATAAGATTAGGACCAGCATATGTCTTTCAGTGGTGCACATATTTTATTTCATTTTAACATTTTGATGAGGAGTTTGGTTTCCATTTACATGTTTGGGAGTCTGGAGGTAATCTTAGGGATGAGTTCTTGTTCAAGTTTTTATAATACAATATTCGAGGAACAACTTGTGATCCAGAGTTCACCATTGGGTTGATTTAGCACTGCATGTAGTAGAAAAGAATTAGCATGGTAGGTAATTTTAGAATTCTGCAGAGACTAACACTATTAAGCAAATAGTGGTCCATAGTATGATATCAGCTGAATTTCCCAACAGCTGACAGCCATCTTAAAAATATAAGCCAGCACAACAAAATATAAAATTTAACAAGCATAATAAAATGAGAATCCAAATAATAATTAGTCCAAAATCCCAGAGATATTTATGTGCACCCTTATCTCCTGCATCGTTTTTAATTAGAAGTTTTTCCCAGGGCAAATCTCTATCTCAGACTTAATCTTAATTAAAAATCTGACCAGGATTCTTATCTTATATGAAATTTATTTAAAAACAATAAATGAAAAATTAAGTATCAGATTTCTTTATACAAATAAATTAAAAATAGAGTACAATAAAGAGTAATTGAAAGACCCAGGCATGCCTTCAAAACTTACAAAATTAAAATGCTTTTTCCAAAAGATTAAAAGTTTCCTTGCATTTAATTACTTTGATAAAAAAAATAAGTGACTAAGGAAAACTATTTTAAAAATAAAATCTATTGAAAAGTAAAAATGACAGATTTTAAAATATAGGTGTATATATGTGCTATGACTTTTTAAAACTTTTAAATAGTTTTCTTTCAAAGCATATATTAATCAATGTCTATATTCCAATTATAATAAAATATATATAATTAATCAAAACAATACAATATTTAATACAGTAAAAATATTTAAAATTGTGCTATATATTTGTTTTCAAAATATTTTTACTGCATTAATTATTATATTATTTTGAATATATATATATATATATATATATATATTGAACCAACCCAATGAAAATACTGCATTAATTATTATATTATTTTGAATATATATATATATATATATATATATATTGAACCAACCCAATGAAATGACCCAACCTATTTTGAACCATTAACGAAAAAAAATGACTACTACTAACTACTATTTTTTAAAAAACTACCTTCACTATCTCTTAACAACAATAAAAAAACTACTTCTTATAATTTAAACTTTTAAACTACGGGAAACAACAAACACTAAGCATTGACAAATAAAATATTAACTAATATTTTATGATATTTTGTCCTCCTAAATTTCCCTTACATAAATAGTTGGTTTTCAGGCAAAGTGTCATCTATTAACAATAGTGAACTATTAATAACATTCAACACTCGATTACCAAAATATATACCGATCAAATAAACACTTTATTATTATTTTTTAAAGAAGAAAGAAAATCCCTCAGGTGCCAGCTAATTACATTAGAATTAGCATGTCCATCTGATCAGCATAATCTGGTGCCTGAAGCGTCCACTAGCTCAGTCAGTTCCAATCATGCACTAATAAACAAACAAAAGGTATTTTAAATGCACACCTGTTCTAAACTGCTACTATTTTCTAAAACTAAAATAATTTTTCCCGAACCATTCAAAATAATAATACTTCGATCCTTTAAAACTGATAATAACAACATTATACTGAATGCTAAACATTTATAGATTTAACCTGGTGAATCTTCTCTAAAATACTATTATTAATGATTGTATTTTTCCCTTCTACTCTTATTAAGAAAATAAATATCTACATTTATCTGCACGCATCAGAATAAATATAAATATTTTAAGAAAAATAATTTAAATGTTTTACTTTATTATTTTAAAATAAATGCATCATTTTATCTTATAATGAAACACACATACACTTCTTTTTTTAAAGATTAAAATAAGCATTTTAATATATTACTTGAGCAAATAAATTATACATGTTACATCATGTTGTTTTATTATTTTTTTTAAGTTTAAGTTTAAAATGAAATCACACATATGTGCATGCCAAAATATTATTTAATAGAAGCTGCTTTTACTTATTTTATTATTGAAAACATTATCTTCTGAAGTTTAAAGTTTATTCTTTTTTAAAAGTTTAATTCAAAAAGTTCAAAAGTTCTTTCAATAAAGTCTATCTTTATTTTTAAGAAGAAATCGGAAATGTTTATATATCAAAGTCAAATAATTACCTAGGATTTTGTATATGACAGAATCAGTATAATGGAATTATTTCTTAAATTATCGACGTCAAGTTAAATTGATTCCTTCGTGGATCCTGTGACTTGTTATGATTTCCGTGGCTGGTTTGGGGTTCCCCACACTCTGCTGTCCATTTAGTCTATTTCAACATAATTATATTCCTAACTAATCGCAGATCTTAGATGCGTAGAGAGCGGCTTTCGGTCAACTGCAAATACATTGGTTTTTTAACAGGGCAACATTTTTGGAAATATTACTTCAAAATATTTTATTAAAATATGAAAGTCAGAACCAAGAATGAACAAAAATTGAGCTATTTATATTGTTTTAAACAATGGGAAACTATTTTTAGCAGCAGCGTTCTTCGTCGTGTGAAATAACACCAGCTTCTAGCATCTACTTTTTATTAAAAATTGCATACACACATGCACATATATTTATTTATTTATTATAAGATAAAACAAAATCTCTTTATTATTTTATTAAAAATTCATTTAAAAAATATTAAATCATTTATTTATTACACGTTTTTTTTCTTATTTTAAACAAAAAAAAAATCTTATTATTTTAAACAGCTTATTATTTTAAGCAGCATTTACAGTTTATTTCATTTAAATACAAATTTCCCCTCCCTCCTACTCTTTTAGTTTTATGTTTTTTTCTCTTAATATTAAATTTTTATATTTTTAAAACATTGGATTCATACAATTAATTTAATATCAATGTACTTTGGTACAATATATTGTGCCGGTCGGATTTGTATGTTCATGTAACAAGATCTAGCATCTAGGCAAAAGTACCTCGAATCCAATCATGTGCAAGATACACAGGTCAGGAACACTCATGAATTCTGCCCTATTTGCCTATTTCCCAGATCTATAACATTATGAGCAACAATCCCGATGACATCGATTAATTTACTTCTCACCCACCGGCATCGATCATCAGAGACACAAAAAGACTCTAGGCTAAACTTATATGATAGAATAACTTAATAACTAGCTATGTTTTATGAGCAATGAAGGCTCGTGACCTAGCATATTAATTATGTGTTGAGCGGAGATCATCTAGTCATATTTGAGCTTAAATATAACTTAATATTTTATCTTAACTAAAAGAAAGCAATGGTTCAAGTTTGATATATATATATATTTAAGATTTATTAATAACAAAATTATGTCAGGTTATTTAGCCGACATTAGCCTCATGAGTATTATATATATATATATATATATATGTTTGATTCATATTTAAAAATAACATTATAATTGCGGCTATGCCAATAATATATATATATATATATATAAAACGAAGATTTGCACGGGTTAAATATATAAAATATTTGGGTTATCCATGAAATTTAATATCAATTTGAGAACTTGGTACAAACATCCACAGAGTTTAAAAAGTATAACTCTGTGGATGGTGTGTGAATGTAGTGTAAAAGTTTAGATAAAATATTTTATATATATATATGATTAAATGAATTAGTGCTATTAGCATACCTGGTTGAAATACTATTACACCCCCAGAGACGAAGAGCATTTACTTAATTTAAACAACAATTATTTTACAAGCAGATATTATATTTGGTTACATTCAATATTATTATTAATTTGGAGTTATAGATTATTAATGTGTGGGATGGGTAATGAAATAATTATATAAACGATACTAAATCTATCACATTAATACTTATATTAAACTAATGGAAATATGTCTGTTTAAAGAAATCATTTTATTACGGCTGATGAATACTTCTGGGGGACTAATAAGACACTGAAAGGCAGTGCATGCATGCATGGTGGCTGATATGGTTGGTCCAATTATGGATCCTGGAGTGTGCTTCATGAATTTTTAATAACAAAATGGACTGATTTCCTCTGCAAACATAGGCAGGGTCAGTTTGATGAACAAAAGAGTCCAAGATTCCCTGGAGTGAAGTACAGGCGAATCATGGATGATGAAAATTGGTCGGCAATGTCATTATCGGGCTGAATTTTCCAGAGTGATCCCCATATAAAGCATGCAATAAGACCAAGGTTGTTGCCAGGGTGGTTTTACAGCCTGGTTTAAGGACATAGAGAATGACGATGGGACTCGACTTAGCGAAGACCTCCATGTGAGAAAGAAGCACGAATATATATAAACGCAATGGCTCTTATGCAAGTAACGCTTAATAATATAATATAAACAAAACTCTAAAGATTAAAGATTATCGAACATATTTATTGCCCATAAATTATGAAATATTGGGCGTAATGATATGGCTTGACTAAGCAAACATGGGTAATAATTAGACTTAAATATAAAACTAAAGATCTCAGGATCCCCCTCCCCCCTATATTATGTTACTTAATATTATTCATTACTTTTTACACATTTAATAAATCTCAATTTTGGTTAATCAATGCACTTGTGAAAATATATAAATTATTACAAAATAAGTGGGTGGTGGTAATAGCTAAGATGGGTTTTACATATATAATATAATTTAAGAATAAAAGATAGCGCATTATTTAGGAAGGAGAATGTGAAAAACAGACGTCAAATCTGTTTTTCTACAGTAAACATGAAAAATATAATTAGTTTATTTATCTAAATTCACAAGCACCTGGGCAAGTCGAATAAGACTTGTTTTGATCAAATTATAAATTATTTACCCAGTAAATGATGGGTGGTGAAATGAAAATGAATTATATGCTGGCGATTTTAGAATACTATTGGCATTTATTTTAAAATATACATACATAAATGTAAATGAAAATTGTTTGCCACTTGGAAATAAAAGAAAAGAAAAACATTATATGGGAGGCTTAATATAGATTAGTTATATAGAGTTATAGAATACATATTTGAAGACATTTAGTATAGATGATTTAAAATATAAATACTATGGAGAAGGCAGGATTTAGGAATTATAATCGGTCAACATTCTTTTACCTTGATTATTTGGAAGAGCATTTCACTAGGAATCAGTCCATCAGTATTATTTCATTAGATCTAGGGTAGCATTATTATTTGAGAGATAGCATTTCATTTTCACTGGAAAATATCTAAAGTTCATTAGTACGAGATGCAGAGCTTCGTTCATGGGAACAGCATATTAGAACAGAGGGACAAGGCAAAATGTCCTACTCATGACACATTGAGTGGGAGTTAAAACTGGTGTGGATTATGTATAGCAACTTAGTTATTTAATGGTCTCCTCCCCTTGTGGATTCAAATCCAGCAGTATATATACTTTTATTTTGAAGCTGTAACTTAGCAACTACTGCTGGACCTGAGGCGGTTTAAGCACTTAAGTTTCATTTGGAATAGTTTGACTGGATACTCTTATCTAGTAAGATGTTTGAAACAATGCAAGTTTGTTATCAGTTTCTCAAATGATTGTTTTAAAATATATCTTATGATTTTAAACCAAGCTAGCGTGGACAATTTCCACTAATGGGTTTATTTTATTATTACCAATTTGTAATCTTTTACTTTAAGGGGTCGTCCGGGTAATTGTTTTTCGAGAGACTATCTAACAAGATTGCATCATTTCTGGCTACAAAATTATATATGAAAAAATAATAAGTCTCACATATAATACCTTATATATATAATATAACTATTAATTTATTCACAATCTCCACTGAAATATATATATTTATTATTTACGCCCGCATACACATGAGATTATTATTAAATAAAATATTTTTAAATTAAAATACATACGTGTCAATGTGATTTGTTATAATACTAACCAAAAGAAATATATATATATATATGTATTATTATTAGCTATGTATATATGTGCGTAAAGGCGGGTTTGAATACAATTAGATGGTAGGAGATTGGATGTGGGCTGTGAAGCAGGATCTGAGCATCAGATCATCTGCTTCAATATATATATATATATATATATATATATATATATATATATATATATATATATATATATATATATATATATATATATATATATATATATATTGTAACCTTCCAGTTTGGCACCAGAAAGAAATAAGGGGAAGGTCACATTTGTACTAATAAGGGATAAAGATAATTAGTTGAGAGAAATGAATTGTGATATAATATAGTATTTGGAATTGAATTTTTGGTAAAATTAGGCCTAAACTGTGATGTGATTTGCTAATTAAAATTGGGATTTAACAAAATTAAAATATTAAATGGGTAGATTGATTGATAGAATTTTGGGGCTATATGTTTAGTGGTAGATGTTTGTGTACAATTGAAGATTTACATGTCATCATAGGCAGATGCATATGTGTATTATTAAGTAGAATTTTTTTTTTTATATTTTATTTATAATTTATTGATTGTATTTTGTCTTAGAATCTTATATTTTAAAAATGATAAAGATTATTTGTAATAGTAAATGACATTTTAAAATTAATAATTAATGTTTAATATATTTTTTAATTAGTATGTATAGTATATTCAAACATTATATTGTTTAAAATTTTATAAATAATATTTCTGGCAAGCTTCCAAAGTTGTCATGGAAACATAGAGGGCGTGAGGACGAGAAAGACAGGGTTTACAACTAAAAAGTAATAAATAAAAAAAAAAGCTCCGAGGAAGAAGTTAAAAAAACTTAAATGAATTAAAAAAAAAACTCTCTAATAGTATTATAACAAACATAAAAAAATCACAAGGATTCTAATAATATATATATGGAAAATTTTTATTATACTACTGGAGTAAATAAAACAATGAAGAGATAGACCCAAAAGGAAACCAGCTTCAAAGTTCTGTCAAAGTCATGATTTAGGTTCACTACCTTTGGAATACCTGGATGTTTCATAAGTTATTATAATTTATTTTAAAATATTATTAAAACATGAATAATATTAAAATGGCAACATTTTGTAAAATAGAGCTACCTCAAATTCTTTTCTTAGACGCTAAAATTAAACGCCTGAATTTTAACTTAAAGAATTTGCTATCAATATTCTATAAAACAAAATTTAAAATGAAAAAATTTATATTTCTAATCTGATATCAAGAAGATAATTTTATATTGTATAACTTCACTATACGTGTGTCTATAACAAAATAATTTTCAATGCATGCAAATGTAATTATAAGGCTTATCACGAAATTCTAAAAGGAAAAGACTATTGTCATTCTTAACAAAAATATGCTTTAACAATGGATAGACATTTTTTTTTATGTTATAATCTTCTGTGTCATTGAAATTAATATATGTGTTTCTTTTAACTTTCAAATTTGTTTAAAAAAACTTAACCTGTAATGACAAGATACTGATAAATATTTTCATTACTGAATACAGCAGATGTATAATCAATTTTTATTTATTTATTTATTTATTTTAAAAAAAACAAAATAACAAATACAATGTAACTTCATATTATTTATAATTTGATTATGTATTATTTTATATAATCTAGAAATTATATTATCGGTGGTTATAGATGTTCGGATATGTGCGTGATGCTATATATTATTATTATTTTTTTAATTGTATTTCTTATGCTGAATTTCATTAATGATTGTTATTTAAAAAAAAATAAAGAATTAAAACCTTGTCAGTTATAAGTTCATTATATAGGGAGTAGATTAAATATAAGTTAATGATAGAAATGGTCAGGGATGATTAGATTATTTAAATGGAGTTTGGAAATATTATTAACTCTCCCGTATGTAGGTTAAGTGTTTTATTATTGTTGTCCCATGCTTGTCTTTAATTTTTGTACATTTAATGTTAGATGGAATATATAATAATTATAACGGACAAGTGTTATATAAAATTATATAATATGTATAAAAGATGATTGATTTCTGTCATCATCAAAGTTTTATAAAGCATCTAATAGAATATAGTTTGGAAATTCATAATATTTACTATATAAACAAATGCACATGTTTGGATATATATATATAATTCACAGATTAAAAAGTAGCCAATTTTCATTTTACCACAGAAGAATGTAATTGGTGATAAAGGTTTATCAATAATATTTTTTATTTATTGTTTATTTTTGATTTGATTTTTTTTTTAATAAATGTTATATTGATTAATAGCCCGATGAATTGCTTAATTATATATAAGTTCGATTCTTCATTTCCACACACACACACATCTAATTATCATAGCATAGTTATAGAAGATATAAGTTTGCCAAATAATTCAAGTTTTAGTTAAATTTCTTTAGTGGTAATAAGTCTCAGTATTACAATGCCAGTAATACATTTTACTTTGTTTAGAATAGATAGTGATATGGATAGAAAAGTACCCGGTCCTAATAATTATCTATTCTATATTAAATATGATACTTGATGATTGTGCAGTAGTTTAGTATTGAACAGATGCTCTGAACATATTTCAATTAATCTTATAATATTATTGTTTATAAATGTTTTTATCAACCTTGTTGGCTTGATATATAAAGACCATACCCTATAACCTCAACTGAGCTAAGCCATAGGGTAATTTAATATAAAAATCTTTTAATTAAGTTTAAATATAATTTATAATTATAAATTTATTCTATTTTGCATAGAATTGGCACCTGGGCAATTATAAATAAGTGAAAAGATGGAGGTTGTAGGGAGGGTTTTAATATATATATATATATATATATATATATATATATATATATATATATATATATATATATATATATATATATATATAGCAATTAAATCATCCCATATGATTAAGAAATCCAGTACTGCCCTCTGTGAACTAATATATAAATACATTAGAGTTCATATTTATATATTAGTTCACAGAGGGCAGTACTGGATTTCTTAATCATGTGGGATGATTTAATTGCTTAATATTTGTATATTTATTTCAGTATAGCATTATGCACTGGGTATATATATATATATATATATATATATATATATATTGGGAGAGTACCATATGAGCCTCACCTAAAACAATTTGTGTTTCTTTGTGAATTTATATGTGCCTATATTGAATCAACAGATATAAATAACATACACCTATCTTACACTTTTCATATATCAGCTATATACATAAACTAGTTAGTATTAAAATAATAATTCTAAAAATGAATTATTCTAATTTGTTTATACACACATAAATAAATGTTTCTAATTATTGGTTTTTTTAACCAAAACTTGACAGTGACAAAGCGGTAAGTAATCATTGCATTTTATCAGTTGAAACCAAGGAAATAAACATTTGGGGTTCATTACAAATTGTATATTTTAAACAATAGAGAGCATGAGCATGATTATGTGATATGCTTGCAGAAATTAATCCAGTATGAAAATGAACTAATATTGTTATATAATAATCTTCTATTTAGTTATCAAGGCAATAACTACATCTGTAATTGTAAATGTGTTCAAATTTAGAACACATTTAAGAAAAAAGAAGATTTACTATTTTAAAACTGTCTTCAAGTAATTAATTTACTTACTTTTAATATTATAGAGTACTATAAAAAAATAATCATTAAAATTTGACAAGGTTATAAGAGTTATCAACGTCTTCGAAATGAGTTTTCAAAATATATGTTTAAGAAGACAAAAATTTATAAAGATGTTCCTTGGCTAGACAATTTATGCCAAGGATTTCTGCTGATGTTTTAAATCTGAACATCGTAATTTCACTAAAAAATGTTGCCTTAATAATAGAGTCTTATATTGAAGAAGATTTTAAATATTTTACTATGCAAATATTTAAAAGAATGAATATTTGGATTACCTTTTTGAAGGATGATCAAGGAACTTACCTTTTAACATTCATCATCATTTTATTTTGTCTAAGGAGGAATATGAAACCATTATTCTTTCGCATCTTGGAATACTTCGTTGTGCACTTTAATAACTCTTAAACTTTATTTCCTTTGGAGATAATTATATTTACGTGGAAAAATTACTTTGTATATTAAATTGGAGAACTGATAAGATGGATGTTTTATTTTTATTTATTTAATAAAATGTAGATGTTGATATTTTGATATATGCTCTGGTGAAAGTGATGGCTGACTAAGGTAAAAGTTTTTAAATTATTTCAATTTGTAAATAAGTTTTATTATATTCCAAATTGAACCTTACCTGACAATTATCATAATTTCTTTTTAAACAATAACATAATAAATATCAGAATACATTCTATTATTAATCTAGTGTGAATGTATGTTATCTTATATAGACATATAACTAACACTGAATCATTTTAATGGCACAATACATAG
This sequence comes from Epiperipatus broadwayi, assembly GCA_028023455.1. Taxonomy (NCBI): domain Eukaryota; kingdom Metazoa; phylum Onychophora; class Udeonychophora; order Euonychophora; family Peripatidae; genus Epiperipatus; species Epiperipatus broadwayi. The sequence goes on along the minus strand of JAQFVV010000284.1, from coordinate 3,252 downwards.
ATTTATAATGTATGGTGGTATTTTTTATTGTACACATGATTTTAAATTATATATATGTAAATAATTACATTATGTTTTTTCTGAATGTTAAATAGTTTATTATTGTATACATATAAGCACAGATTGCAATTCTAACTTTTAATATTTTTATTATTTATATGATGATATTTTTGTTTCTATTACGGATTAAAATGTGTTAAACTTGATTTTAAAATTAAACAGGTCTCGTTTGTTTATTTTATTTAGTCATTTTATAAAACCAATAATTATAAATATACATACTCATGCATATATATGTTGAATCAACTTAGTGATTTAATATTTATTAAAAAGTTATATATAGCTTATACTAAATTTATCATTATTATGGGATATTTGTGGAAATGCCTGAAGAGAGTCAATTGCGATTTCTACTCTGAGCTCGAATTCCGAGAATAATGAGGTTATTAATAGGGGAGTGGATTAGATTATATTTTAAATTACATCATGCATGGCATTCTATAAGAAGACTCAAAGTTGACTATAGGTAGATGCGACTTCTTCAAGTCCTGAAAAGGATCTTCCCGTTATACATGGCGCCCATACATAAGGCATGAAACAGTAGTTTTCCATTAGTTAAATCCATAGTTTTAAAAAAAATTATATGAGTATGTTGTGAATTGGTAAAAACACTGAATAATAAATAATAGAGACCTTGCAATAAAATAAACCATAATAAACAAATAAATCAGTCACTTTAAAATAAATAAATAAATATGATTATAATTTGGGCATTAAAATATATATTATAACAACATCTTATAAAAGTAGGAAAAATAGAATTACATTTAAGGGCATAAGCATGGCATGAAATCTTATGGCATATATTAAAGTATAACTTTGAAAAGAAAGTAAATATATATATATATATATATATATATATATATATATATATATATATATATATATATATATATATATATATATATATATATATATAACATTAGAAATTTTTCGTTAATGATAACTAGAAGTGGGAAAAAGCTAATAATAATGGAAGTAAAAAGTTTCAAAGAATCTTTAAGTAATAAAGAAAATGAAACAGAAATTACTTCAGTTAGTAATGAACAAGGATCTTTACAAGTCTTAATGTCTGAAGGGCCTGTAGCAGAAGATGAACATCCTTCACAAGTTCACATGACAGAACAAATATTACCTCAAACAAAAAGAAACTGAAGCTATAATAGTACAAGAAAGTGATAAGCATATAGCTCAATTGGTTCAAATGATAATGCATCTACAGGTTAGCATGGAAGCAAAGATGGATAATATGAAAGCTGATATGGATAATATAAAAGCTGATATGAATAATATAAAAGCTGATATAAATAAAATGAATGCTGATATGAAGGAAGAAATAGCTAGAATGAATGATAATATGGTAACTAAAGTTGATATGGATAATATGGAAGGGAAATTAAAAGAAGACAATTTCTATAAAAGAAGAGTTAACAAACGATATTGATGATGTTAAGGGAAAGATGCAAGTAGAAATCAAAGATGTTAAAAATAAATTGTTTGAAGAAATGAAACAATTATCATTAGATTTAAATAATGTTCAAAAAGATAATGTTAAAATGAAACAAATAATAATTGAAGTGAAAAAAGAGATGAATGAAGGTAACTTACAATGGCAACAACATTTTAAAGAATTTAGTTGTAGTGTAACTAGTCAATTAGAAATCAAATATAAAGAGATACACCAGATCCAGGAAACATTTCAAAATGAAATCCAAACAAACCAAGAAAAGTACCATGAAAAGATTCAAAATAAATTTCAAGATCTTTATGTGAAAGTAAATCAGTTTAATACAAGACAGAGTGGTGAAATAGAAACAAGGATGGAAATTAGTAAAACCATAAAACAAGATTTAAGGCAACTAAAAGATAAAGTGGCTTTAAATGAAGCAGATATAATTATAACAAAAAGGCTATAGAAATGATTAAAAGGACACAAGTGAAACACAGAATCAAATACATCACTTGAATAAAACCACTACCCAAAATTTTATCCATGTTGAATCTCAATTAGATAAAAATTCACAAAATATAAAAAGGCAATTAAGTGAACATAGCCTCAAATATACAAGTTGATAAAGATAAGAGAAATGTAGAAAATAATTAAGATACATTTATCCGAGATCTTAATGATGCAAGAAAATCCCTATTGGAATCTATCTTTCCACATCAAATGATGAAAGAAAATGAAGAATATTTATTCATGATAATTTTGATGAAGTTAATCCCAACATAAATCAAAGTAATTCAGATTTACCTATGCTAACACCACATATAGATTCCACAGTGCAAAACAAACCATATAATCATACAGCCCAAATGAATACCATTAATCAATTTGTGTGACTCAAGGTTTTTAAGAGATTACCAAGTGAAGCAGCCATAGAGCACCTTAAGAGTTTTAATTGATATTTTTCAGTAAATAAGAATTTGACTGAGGGAGAAAAACTGATTATTGCGTAAGGTCATTTACAGTGTGGTGCACTTCCATGGTGGGAATCATTATTCAAAACTCCATCCACATTTAATGATAACCGAATTATGTTGATTAAAAATTTCTGGAGTAGGAATAAACAAGAAACATTACTTTATCAACTATTTGAAGAGAAATATAGGCCTTCTCTAGGGGAAACATTAACTAAATTCTTCCAACATCAAGTTACCAAACTTAGAACATTAAGTACTTATTATTTAACAGAAGGTGTTAATGTTTGTATTGTCAAAAGAAACTTACCATGGAAAATTGAGCAAACATTGTTATGCACAAATACCAATAGTATAGAAAAAGTAACAGAATTACTTAACAGTATTAAATAATGCTAACATATCATCAAGAACTACAGAAAAGAGAAAAGAAGAACTCCCAGTAAATACTATTTACTATAAAAAAAGAAAAAAAAATAATGACATAAATCATTGGAAAGGGAAGTCATTACAGCTAATCCCTTCTCATATGTAAGAGCAATCAAACATCAAATAATAAAAACAAAATGAATCATCTCAATAGCCCAGAAAAATCTCAACCTACAACCTGTAATCATGCACTGAAAATACAACAAAGACCAAACTGAAAAGGTACTTGGGGTCATGTTCCTCACCTCAAGAAACCGAAAAAATAATGAGGGACATAAATAAAATAGAAAACTGGGAAATCACTAATTTGATGCATTCATAGAAGGATAGAGCACCTGATTT